>PVJH01005695.1:0-109243 GCA_004026705.1 Nesogale talazaci | reverse complement strand
ATTCTGGCCAAAAATGCAAAATATTTAATCAACAAGAAAATGTCAGACAAACACAAAGAAACAACTTAGTAAATCAAAAGAGGGAAGGGGAGGAAGAGTACTAATCAAAAGTACCAACAGAAAATACTAAAGGCTGGGAAACTATCTTGATTAAAGAACGCAAGAGGGATTAACAACCAAATGGAACACCTGGGCCTAGACTAGCTCCTAGAACCTGTAACAGAAGGAGAGGGTGGCTGGAGTGGGGTCAAGAGGGGAGACATCTGTGTAAAAGATTATTCGAATTGGCTAAATTCATTATAAATGGTAAAATAGGCAAAATATTGATGCAAATTTATGATGCTGATAATGCTATTATATAAAAATATTTCTATAATTAGGAAAAACACCCTTAAGTGTTTGGTTGCAAAAGGGCAAAGTTTATGCTAAGCATCATTTGATGGGTTTGGGGAGGGGTCGGAAGGAGACAGAATGACAGTTCTTCGGGTCGGCACCTCCAACTTCCTTCACAATGTTTAACATACGGTAATCTCTCACTTGTTAGGCAAATTAAAGAAAACATGATTATTAAAGACTAGAGATTTATGATAGAACAGCAGAAAGACCAGTTTTCTAAGTGCTTAGAAGATAAGCTCCCTTCAGAAAAATTCCATGGTGAGCATCTGAATGCTTCCGAGTCCTGGGTAATAACATCAACATCAACATGCATCTGAGTTAATATGCATCAACTCATCAAACTGCACGTCTCAATGTGAATGGCAAGTACTGGTAATAATGCACACAGGGGGAAACTGCTTTACGGAAGTCAAATAACTTACCAAAGGTCATATGCATGACATGTATCACGTATGTTTATAATATGTGCCATGTATCCAAACCTAGCTAAAAGAATGGAAATTTCACTCTAGGTCCTCAGCTTTAAACTACAACACTATTCTACCTCCAAAAAAAGAAAAGAGACAACCATTTAATGCTATGCTCAGCAGCATTACGAATAATGCGGCACTCTCAAAGAGTACAGAGCACATCATTCTAGACTGTACACTAGCACAGAGCAGGCCAAAGAGAAGACAGAGATGACCTTTAAGAAGTCTTACTAGAAATCTGAAGATATTTTCCAAGATGGTGAAAAACATAACAAAATAAAAGAAGACAACACATTTTAAGAGCAGGAGGCAAAATCCATCTAATTGTTACAAAAAGACTACAGATAAAAGGGGGAGGGGGACAAGTTAATAAATAAGGTGTAAAAAAAAAAACCTTCTCGACTCCTTTAAATACAAAGGGTTTCCAAAAGTATGTGGAAACTGGAATTCAAAAATTGATTTTCTACAAACTTTTTGAAGCTCTAGAGATGTACTGGAGAATGGCAGTGGACTATTATAAAATTTATCCTGGGAACAAGTTCAAAAATTAAAGAGAAATAAGATCCCAACGCTTTGGAATGGAAATAAGGATTGTTATCAAGTAAATAAAATAGCGTAAGGGAACATTTTTCTCCTGGAATATTGTAAGTTCAAAATATTCTCAAGAAACATTAACAGAGTTAAAGAAAAAGCTTTAGAACAGTCATTCTTGGGGCATAGAATCTCAGAACATCATAATCAAAACTGTCAGAGACTGGAGTTGGTCACACAAAGTTGGAATTTACTAAGAAAATATATGTAAATACATTTTTTTTGAAGAGAAAGTGAAAAAAGTCTAGAAAAAATTTAATGAAGATAAGGTGATTTTGGGCTGAGCTCTGGTGGCGTAAGTGGTTGAGTGCGGAACTGCAGCCCGCAGGCTTGGCAGTTCAAATCCAGTGGTGGCTGGGTAGCGCCCACGACTACCAGAGGCAGTGATGCCCACCAAAAAAATAAATAAATAAATAAAAATAAGGTGACTTTAAAAAAAGGGCCAATATGCTTTCATTGAGTACTTAATTACATTTTAAACATGTTTTATGACTATTGAAATCCATAAGTCTGAATTTTAAATCACTGCAGGAAATTATAATAAAAGACTTACAATAAGCATCTCAACTACAAATATCAATTTACATAATTTATTTGAAATTTTCAAATATATAGCTAACATAATACAAGAGTCCAAAATGCAAAGATGTGAACAGATAATATTCAACCAGAGAACTAAAACTCTATGACTATATTAAAAATACAAAAAAAAAAAAAACTCAAAGCATTGTAGGACAAAGAAAGTAGTCTCATACAAAACATATAATATGCCAATGCTGGCTACTGCATATATCACAACCACCAAATAATAGTTCTGTGTAAAAAAATTACTTCTGTGAATATACAGATCTATATATATATTAGACATATTCACACATACCTGATATATGCAAAATAAGTGGCTATCTTGACAGAAACCATAATGGTGGTTAAATTTATAAATTTATTTAATCAAGCAGTAAAAGTATAAGGGGAACGTTTTACCAAAATAAAATTAACAAACACTTTAAAGAGTGTTGGTCTAGGGGAAGCAGTACATGAGAATTCTCTGTACGTTGTGTGAAAGTTTCCTGTAAATTTAAAATGGAACATAAATTAGCTGACTAAATACAAATAACCAGAAATTAACATGCTTAAACATAACCCAAAAGAAATACATATTAATGACTATTAGGGTCAGGTAAAAAGTTATGGATAAAACACGCCTGGGCGTGAAGACATTATTTTGAATATTCTTTTCCCCTAGGAATGAATTTGAATGATTACTTTTATGGTTTCAGGAAAAAGACCGAGGCATCAGTGACGTGGAGATAGAAGTATGCGATAGCAAACAGAAGAATTACCAAATACACCTGTAACTTGTCTGGTCCCATCCCAAAAGCAAGCCAGAGAAAACACAAAACTACCTCGTTATCCAGACAGTAAATCCAAAAGGAGTTGCCAGAGAAAGCAAGCTATTATGGTACTTCACAGCCTACAGTCTCTCTTCAGTCTCCCATCACTGGGAGCCAGTTTGCAGAGAGGCTCTTTGTCCTCTGGGTGTGACAGCTGGCCCCCAGTCCTCTAATCAGGGCCCCACCTCAAGGTCACCAGTTGGATAGTGCTACTTGACCAGCATAGAACCTTGTGAGGCTTCCAGTTCCAGGTGCCAATTCTTACCAGTGGGCTGGGGAATGAGCGGGCCTCAGCTCAACAGCTTAAGGCTCCCTTGGGGTTTTCTCCTTCCCACCATACTCCATTCTTCAGGTGCCTACTAAGACCACCTCCTTTCAGAGGCCACATTTTTCCTGGATTTTGAACGGTAACATGAAGGGCAGATAGGGCTTCTCTATGGGCCTTTCTTTCCTCCCAGGCCAATATGCCTTTTCCAGCTCAGAAGAAAATTCACAGAAATTCAATGGCCCTGGAGCCTTTCAACTCCAGTAACTCAGGAAGCTGTCAGGCCTAGGCTACCCATAAAGACTTTCTACCAATCAACTCCTTCTGACCTTCTTCAAACACCTCAAGTTTGGGGTGAGAAAGAATCGGCAGTAAATGGAGCTGGGGGGGCAGCCAAGCCAGTGATAAGAGAATGTGACATCACAAGAACACCACAAGGGCTACAAGCTTTCTAAGAACTGAAAAATTCATGAAAATGCTAATTTTAAAATTACTATAAAATTTAATGACTATAAAATCAAGATTATGAGGCAGGAAACAAGACTTGTAATCCTATTCCGCTTGTAGAAACAAGAAATTTCACAAAATTTACTTAACAAATAGGCCCTACAGCAGCTTTCAATTGAGTATTTATTTTTATTTGAAAAGTGTAGATTTCACAGGAAATACATGGGCTACTTTCATGAGTCAGTTTTTCTTGGAGAATCAAAGATGACTGTAAATATTGTTTATTATTTTTTCAAATGGAGGGGGAAGAGTTTTAATGAGTGCATTGAGGTACCTGTTAATTATTCTTACCTTCCAATTTCACTTTAAGAACACTATCTGTACTTCTGTGGACAAGTAATACTAAAATTTACCGTTGCTCTGGATTTAAGACTCACAGAGCGACATAGAAGAAGTGCACCCAAGAGTTTTCTTGACTATACCATTTATGGAACGAAACAACCAGATTTCTCTACCCAGGAGTCACTGACTGGGTCAGTTTGAACCAACAATCTTTTGGCTAGCAGCCAAGTCCTTAATTGCTATCCACCATGGGGCTCTGTGTTGTTGCATCCCTGGCACTACACAATTGTTCCCCACTAAGAAGAGTTGTCAGCCAACCTACAAAATCTACCGTCTAACAGAAGTAGTATAAACAGACAAGCCTGAAACAACTCTGATACAAAAATTGATGGAAGTATAATCTGAAGATTATTCTATAATAAGTATAGAATAATCTGAAAGAATTAAAATTGCAAATAAATCTGAAGTGTCCTACCAAACAGTCTTATATCTCAAGCAATAAATAAATGGAAAAATTCTATAGTCCTTTGCATAAATATTAAGAGTCAAAATCTATTAAAACCTTTCTGGGGGATGGAAGGGGGGTCAATATAAGAACTGTGTATATGGTTGCAAATACTTAATACACACAGTGTATAAATAAATACAAACCTAGATAAATATAGTCATGTAAAAATAAGTGACCTAAAAGCTAATCAATCAAAATATTTTATAGATGGATTATAAATCAATGGACTTTGAAAATTTGTAAGCCATGAACCATCACATATGATGCTTTCTTAATAAAGTTCACAGAAGGACGACTTATAAGAACCTCCAACTGGAAACAGCCCAAAAGTGCATCAGCAACTAGTTTAATAAGCAAATTGTTGTATCTCTACTATTCCGCAATTAAAAAAAATACACTGCTACTGACATACAGGGGGTTTCAAAAGGTTCATGCATGATCCCATTATTTTTCCATTCAATTTTAAAGTCCCATCAGTATACTACAACATAGATGAATCTCAAAATAACTATATTGGATTTAAAAAGCCAGATTAAAAAATAGCATATATAGTATGGTGTGATTTAAAGGAAATTCTAGAAAATGCAATTCTAGAAACTCTAGAAAAACCGATCTATAATGACAGAAGAGAGATTGCCTGGGAAGACGGGGATGGGAGATGGAGAGGAGGAAAGGAAGAATTACCAAGGGGTATGTGGAAACTTTGGGGGATGAGGGGGTAAGGTCATTATTTTGATATTGACCATGATGTTATGGTGTGTATAACTGCAAAACCAAAATCACTGACAGACATCAGGTCAATTCAGACTCTGGCAACACTGCAGACGGAACAACAGCTCCTGTGAGTTCCTGGAGTTGTGAATCTTTATGGGAGTATAAATTCTCATCCTCCTTCCTAGGAGTGCTAGGAGGTTATGAACTGTTTACCGTGTTGTTAGCAGCCCAAAGTGTAAGGCATTACACCACCAAAGCTTCCTTAGTGTATATCCATGTGTCAAAGTACAGAGTTCAAGTATGTGCAGTTAACTGACTATCAATTACGCGGCAATTAGCTGTTTTTTAAAGTTTGCAATAATGTATAGATTTAAATAGATATTAAAATTTTCTGCTCTATATAACACATGTACATTACATTTTCCTTAAAAAATAAACTTACTTTGCATTTCCAGCCATTTGTTGGTACAGATTTCATAACTGGTTGAAGACAAAAAGTATGATACCCTTTGTCACACGTATCACACACTAGCATCTTGCTATCTTCTCCGGATTGTCTAAAAAAATAAGATAGCATTAATGATGCTTAAATTTAAACTTATGTTTTATAACATAAGTAACCATGAAGAGAAGTGATCCTGGGAACTACATAGTATGTAACTCAGTGTATATTCTGTCTGCATAGATGATGTTAGAGATACTTCCCCACCCCACCCCCCCAAAGGAGGAGGCCAATATCTTCCAACAGTCCTTAAAGGAGCATGTCTAATGCACTCCTACACTTAATTTGCTTCAGTCATTTCAGGAGTCCTGCAAAGGAGGAGTTAAGGAAAGATGCACAAAGTCTGGCCTTCCTTCTTTTTTTTGGGGGGGGGGGGTGGGGGTGGGGGGAGATCACTGCCCTCAGGTGGCGGGAGTAGGCGGCCCAACCTTTGCTCCGTGGAGCTGGAATCGAACCTCCATCCCAGTGGGCCGCAGTCCCACGCACAACCACTACGCCACTGGGGCTCAGCCCCCTTCCTTCTTTTTTTAAGACACCTGAAACCCATCCTTTCTTGGAGAAGGTGCTACAACTGCTAAAGTTATGCTCCATGGAGAGGGGCAAACTGAGGCACCAGAGATTTAAAAGATTTTGTAATGGAAGGTAAATAATCAGATTGGGCATGAGGCTTGTATTTGCATTCAATTCAGACTGCTGTCTCCTTGCTGTGTGACTTTTAGCCAAGTTAGACTTAAATTCTCTCAATCGCAAGTATAAAAATATAACACCATTTCAAGAGTTTAGAGCACCATTAAATAAGAAGTGCTAAATAAATACATATTAAGAATGATAATCATATAATCAAAAACTTTTGTTTGTTTTTTTGGGGAGGCATCGTTGCCCTCTGGAGGGAGTAGAAGGCCCCCAAAATGGAGGCCCCCAAAGGTTTTTTCCCCTAAACCCTAATCTATTCCAAAGATTGGGTCCCTATCCTACAGTATGAGCCCTGCTTTACCCTTGGCTATTTAATCATAGTCACTTCCAGATACTAAGAATTTAATTCAAGAAGAAGGTAAGAGAAAACAACAAAAAACATGGAGAATAAAAGAAGACAAGTGGAGACAGAAATCTCTGAATGAAACCTAGGGATAATTGAAAGTAAAAAGGAGGATGGGTTACTTGTCCTCTAGGTATTCATTATCAAATTCAAACAGATTCAACATATGAAACTGAATATTTTATCTCTTTAGCTACACAAAAGAACTTGAAGAACAAATCCTCTCTTTAAGTTCTCCAATTCTATCAAAAAATACAGATTTCAAGTTACAACATTAAAATTTACTAATATGTCTTTAAATGTTATTAATTTAAAATTTACTTATTTACTATGAACTATATATGAAGATATATAGTCCTGTCTGTTCTCTATAACACTATGATAATAAGGATGATTTTATTATCAAATTCAATAATAAGAGATTGATCATAGCAGTGCTGGGCATTTTATAAATACTCCCAGCTTATAAACCATCTGAAGACTATTGAAGATTGCAGTTAACAGTACCAAATTATCATGCTAATTAGTAGTATCAGAAAATAAAATTTAAAAATTGAAATAATGAATAAGGGATTAAATAAAACAGCAAGATAACCCCAACAAAACTATAAATTGAGAATTATAGTGATAGGGCTCAATCAATGGCAAATTTCTTCCTTGAATGGAAACCTAAGTGTATCACTAACTCATTATAATATCTACAATGAGAGGCCTATTTTTCTATTAAATCTTCTCTGCAGTCCTTTCCCAAAATCTATTTTACTTATTGCACGCTTATTTATTTTAAATTGTTTACATCATTCATTTAAAAATGTTCTGAGTTGGGGGGGGGGCAAGTTTAAATTAGCCTTTTAGAAACCAGAGAAACTTAAATTGTTAAAATTCTGTTTAGGCTTGGCTCCAAAATGCTATCAACAAGTAATCTAACCCGTTAGTGTTATATTTGAATTCATATATCGCTGCAATAGTAACCACCTTTAGTTTTACACAAACCTTGGGCACTCTCTTAGACTCAATAAAGATTGTGGAGCTGAAATGAAAACTTACTTGCAGTTCTGGCACACTTTGCACTCAGGACATTGCCACCCTGCACGCTTTAATGGAGTAACTGCTATATCCAGGCACATTCCATGATAGTGCTGACCACAAGTGGTACAAAAGAACTGATCTAAGAGGTCTCCCGGGCTGTCGCACACTGCACAGTTTGCATCTTCCTTTGCTATAATTTAACAGCAAAACAATGAAATTGTTGTACAAAAAAATTAATATTTTTTCTGACTTTACAATGTAAACATCACTTGAGGGGCGTTAGTAAGGTTAACCTCTCCTAAACCTGCAGTGATCCACCATGAACTGACCACCAATCAGAATAATCTCAATGACAACATCAGACTGCATTGAGTATAAATCAGATGGAATTGAATTGTAACTCAGATTTGAGATCATTTTGTCTACATCTAATTCAGACCATGAGTCATTACTTCATTTTACAACTCTAATACCAGGGGTAATGCAGGGTTATCTCATGTTGAATGTATGTTAACTGAAAAGAATTAACAAAGGATGGGAACAAATAAATTAATAGATAACTTTGTGGCATAAAAGTACATATTTTGTTTGTAACTAAATAAATCTTAAACAAAATGAGATAAGGGACAAAGTTAAGAAATGGCAATATTAGATTAAAAATGATTTTAAGCACAAATAATATACAAATCCTTAATTTTTACTGAAATAAATTTTTTATTAAAAATGTCTTACATTGAGAACATTAAAGATCAAAGCTATGTAATCACACAGAATATAAGACTTCATATAGTAGTTTGGTATTGATCTACATCGTACTGTTAGTTGCATTAAAATCTTTATCATTATGGACACTATCTATCCCTAAATGTGATGTATTAAAAAATGTGTCCCCATTCACAATAAAAAATTCATTAAAAAAGAATGAAAATTTTTCACAACAGTTCTTTTACCATCTAGAACAAAAAGAACAAAAATCTAATACAAGAATAAATTGCCTTGCCAAGTACACAGCAAAAGTCATGCATATTATAAGAAGAAAAATAATGTACTCCAAAACACAACAATTTTAGCTGACACAAAGAAATATGCCTATTATTTGACCAGTCTGGTCTCAATGAAAGTGTTTGACTAACTGATTATTTAAAGGCCATTTTATATTATAAACATTAATCTTTCTTTCTCTCCCTGGTTTGATTTTTTTGAAGGTTTGATTGGTTCTATCGATTCTTCTCAGGCTATCAATGCTTGCTTTCTTCTTTATCAGTCAAGCATCTTGAAATAGAGTAATAATTTAGTCCTCCCATTTATATCAGGACTCAGCAAACATTTTCTGTAAAAGCTGAATAATAAGTATTTTAGGCTTTATGTATCATAGTGGTCTCTCACATATTCTTTTGTTTTTTCTTTTGTAGTCTTTTTTCAAATGAGGAAACCCTTCTGCAGAAACCACAACTACAAACCAAACTCACTGCCACTGCGCCAGGGCTGACGCAGAACAACCAGGTGGGTGTAAAGACTGTAACTTTAAAGAGTGGTTAGAGCCAGTCTTTCTCCCAGACACCACAATGGGCCCTTGTCATGCTGGCACTGCACTGCTGCTAAAGGATCCTGGACTTATGCTTTGACATCTGGCATCTATATTTAACAATCATCTGACGCCACTTTGGTGTAGTTAGTGTGAGAGATTATATAATTGCTTTTAAAAAAAAACCAATCATTACCTTTTAAGGCTTAATCTTATTTACAATTATCAGCACTTACATTAGTAACCTCTCTCCATTAAAATTTACCTATTAAAATGTTGTACTGACATAAAAATTAACATCATACAATTCAATAGTTCAATCATTATCACAATCAATGTTAGAAATTTTCTTTTTTCTTGTACTCACTGTTGTTAGCTCACCATTTTCCCCCAACTTCCTTTGGCATAACCCCAGGGAACTACTAATACACTTAGATTTCTAACACTTCCATCTCATTCTCCCTGTGTCAGTTTTTATACCTCCACAATCCCTCTACATATTGGAGTTTCTTAGGCTTTTCTTCAGTTCTAGCTTTATGTTAATATCGACTCTCATGTTATAAAATATGACCATAATTCTATAAGAGTAGGTCAGAATTCTTACCTCAAACCCATATCTTTTATTTTCAAGTCTTACTGGATGTCATCAGATGTTCTAAAGGTACCCAAATGCAATACCTCTAAAATGAAACTTTTAACCAGAATCAACCAACCAACCTAAGAACCTCCCTCTTTCACTCACTCACTCACTCTCTTCTCTATTGCCTGGGAAGGGTAGAAATGTAGTACCACTGATTTTGAAATCTGTCCTGACCAACACACTCCATTCTTATTAAACTTTCTGTACCTCATACATGTTCCTTCTATTTGTACAATTCAGTCCATGTTATTTTCACTGGACAATCGCAGTATTTATTCACTAGTATTCCTACTTGTGGTTCTGACTCTTCTCTAAATCATCTTCTACCTATCTAAAGCAACCTCTCCAATATGTCTATCTGTTTAATCCCTGCTTAAATTAAAATTAATCATTAACATTTTTACTTAAAAGGAAAAACAGCGAAATTCTGCAGTTTGAAGATAAAAAGAGCCCCTATTTCCTCTTATAAATTGAGCCCCACCCCAAAATATGTGTTGTAATTTAAAACTCGATATATCTGTGGAGACAGATCCATTTGGGAACAAGACTCTCATTATGTGAAGCATACTCTATCAGTAGAGTAGGCTGTATGTTAAGCCAATCACCTTTGAAATAGAAAGAGCCGATTGAGCACCAAAAAGGCAAGCTTAAATGGAAGATAAACTATTTCGCACAGGAACATCACTCAGGAAGCAAGAAGCAGAACCTACAAAGAGACTAGCTCCTTCCTCCAGAGCAGACAGAAAAAACTCTCCCCTAGAGCCAGTGTCTAATTTGGATTTCTAGTTTCCTAAACTGCAAGAAAAAAAAAATTCAATCCATTATAGTCACCCCTGTGTAGTTTTTCTATACAGCAGCACTAAAAAGACTAAGACGGCTCCTTTTCCAACTGAATCAGAGAGTGGCTATTTCCTGGTCATATTAGTTAGACAGCATGCACAACATACAGTTTATTCAATGCCTACGGGCCCATTTGCTTGGCCCCTTCTGCTGCAATTCCATCCGGGCACTGAGTTCTTAATACATGCTAAAGAATCCTTCTAAATTCTGCTCCAGCATATCCCCTGAGCACCAATGTTAGCACACCCAACTCGTTGCTGAATATTCCTTTTTCACTAGTGCTTAGAAGATCCTGGTGTGAGATCACTGATTGGTTAGACACAATTCTGTGAAACTGAAGAACAGGAAGCCTGTCCTTTTTTTTTTTTAACTTGGGATGTATCTTAGCTATGTAGTAAAAGTGAAGTTTACGTTAACATTTTAAAAATAAAAGACTTGGGAGTGGACCTAGCCAGAGGAACAGGGCCTAGTAGGGGGCTGGTAGATACTGTTAACAAGATTCTTACACTCTTTCAATGTGAGTCCCATTAACTGGACAGAGAAGAAACCTAGGCACATGCCCCTCGAATAAGGCCAGCTGCCAATGAGGAGGACAAAGGAAGTGGTATTCCCCCAATGTGAGCTCCTGGACCCAGGAGTTCAGCCAGAAGACCAGACCTTGAAATTCAAAGGGCAGATTTTAGTTTCCTTTAACAAAATCCTTAAAGAAAATTAAAGATCGAGAACTTGCTTCCATATATTTTTAAATGACTCTAACAGGTATCTCGACAAATCATTTATTTTTATGTCTCATTAATTAGTAGTACATTGTTGATGAAAATAACCTATTAGGGAGAATAATCTTTCTAATACTGAGATTAATAGCTATATACCCTCTCAAGCTATGTACATTTAAAAATTATCTTTTCTTTTTGCCTCCCTTCTAAACATTTTTCTAACCCTGACCCTTCGACTTGCCATGGTAGGTAGCCACATGTGGCTACCTGTGGGGCCTGGCCTCTAATGACAATGACAACACTTATCACATGAGATGCAGTGTGCATATAAAATGCACAGGGGCTCTAAAGATGTATTCCAAAAAAAAGTTAAAGATCAAACAATTTTATGCTACATTACATATTACGTATCAACATAGGAATATTTGAGATATATTAGGTTCATTAAAATTAATGTCAAGTGCTTCTTCTTAAAACTGACGAGTGGAAACCTTACAGTCCCATCTATGACTAATGTCGTATTTCTGTTGTGCAATGCTGTTCTATATAATGAGAACTCTGGTGACACTGTAAGCTAGGCGGTGTTAGGTTATCAAGCACAAAATTGGCAGTTCAAACCTATCAGCTGCTCCACAGGAGAAGCAGGAGGCTGCATACTCCCATACAGAATCACAGTCTCAGAAGCTGTGTGTGAGGTTGCTATAAGTCAGAACTAACCCATTGGCTGTGGGTTTTTTGTTTTGTTTTTTTATCTGGTGGGGGGAGGAGTTCTATCTAATAAAGCTCACTCTGCAACAAGAAAACTGTGCATACCGCTGTGACAGAGATCATTCTATATTGTATGATACCTTGTATGACTCAATGACAATATTCTTTAGATTCTAATATATCTAAACTTGATATTATGCATAGGCTGAGAAACAATTAAATTCTTATTATCTAGTTTAAGTATAAATAACTGGTAATAATTTAGCCTGAAAGAAACTATCCATGTGATAAAATTTAATCCAAGAACATTTACTATGCAGAGGGTCTTTAGAGGGTCGTATAAGTCAGAAATGACTAGATGACACAACAATATGTAAAAATAATAATAGAAAAAAATACTATATAAAGAAATGAAATGTGGGTAACAATCTTCTCTCTTAAAATATTTATAGAAAAACTTTTGTGTGTGTGTGTGTGTGTGTGGCATCACTGCCCTGGTGGGAGTAGGAAGCCCAGCCTTGCTCCTGGAGAGCTGCTGCTGGATTTGAACTGTCAACCCTTTGGGCTGCAGTCCCTCACACAACCACTACACCACCAGGATTCAGCCCTTAGAAAAAATTTTAATAGCCTTTGGAGATCACATATGAGAAGAGAGTATTACTGAATAACTTTGGTATCGTGTATGATATATAAGTACTGCAGGAAAGAAAAAAGTCCATGGGAAAAATCCATTTCCTACAAACTTTTTAAGTCCCTTTGTACATGCACATATAAACAAGCCATGGACACATCCCATGTGAACCAATAATCAAACAACTAAGTGGAAATTTTCGTTCGCAGTTAGGAAAGCAAAAGAGATGAACTGAAAGGCTAAACAGTTAAATTCAGGTCTCTTTGACTCAAGTCATGCTCTTTACTAGTGATCTATATGGACTTCAACTAAAAGGAAAGAAGACCTGAGGAGACATGAAACCAGAAAGGAACATGCCAGAAGAGGCACAGCATGAAGAAAAACTAAGTAAGAGAGAGAACAAGGTTGTTCTGACAGGAAGAAGAGAAAGATACATTTCGAAGAAAGTCACTTCTTAATGAAGGGATGGAGAAAGAGACAAAGATATTGAGGTAAAATTTGAAGGAAACTTATCTTAGGCCCTTAAAATTGGTCACATTGGATGATGAGCCTACTGTGTGAAAATGTCTAGAAAATACTACCAATAAAACCACTGTTAAGAACAATAAAGTAGTCTTGTCTGGAATCATCGATTTACAAAGGATAAAATCTGCACAGTGCCATAGCTTATATAAACTTACATCAACAGTACAACACATATGATCTGTTTCTATCAGCAGGGCATGGTGCCAGGGAATGTGCCTATCAAATGGAGTCCCTAGAAAGAAAAGGTAATATACAGACATAGTCCTAAGATGCTGGTCTGTATAGCTGATCAGGAGCTTAAAAAAAGTAGAGTCTAAAAATTTAGTGAGGTGAAAAGTATTAAAACTTGGTGTCAAAATATAACAAGGCAAAACAAGGAAATCAGGTTGGAGTTAAAAAGTTTGAATGAAGCAGCAAACAGTTAAACTAAATGTTCAAACTCAGTACATTTGTGGGTAGGGGGCTGTGTATGTGTATTAAGACATACAGTATGCTCAAATTTAAACCCTACAATAATTTTTCTTTACAAATGAAATCCAGATGCTCCATACCCTTTCTTAAAAGGTCTCCCCAAATCTAATTTTTCTTCATTTTGATGTTATCAGCTAATTATCATCTTCCGTGCATAATAATTATATTCTAGGCACAATAATCTATCCTTAATCATGCTAACCTCACTCAAAAAGGCCAACACAGTAATTATTTCTCTACCTGTAATGTTCTTTCCTCGGATCCCACTTGATTGTCCCCTTACCCCTACATAGTCCCTAACTGGTAGAAAACTATCCAAAAAGTATGCCTGATTATAGCTCCTAGATGGGTATTTAATGTAAAAATTTCAGACAAAGTTAATGTAACCTTGCATCTTATCAAAAATACCTTTGGAATCAGCCAATAACTTACAATAAAGCACATCTCATACATGGTCACTATGAGTTGGCATCATCTTGAGGGCAATTGAGTATGTTTGGTTTAATGTACACTTAATTGTTTTCTGATGAAAATCCTGCCTGTTCTTACTCTTTGATGGTATTATTTCTAATACCCATAATTGTATATTTGTCAGTTTCTAAGATGTCAACCTTACTCTTAACTCAGCATTCATGTTGCTCACCACTTAGCAGCATAGCATACATACACATTATTATTCTTACATTTTGAAGCTTGGGGTAAGCACTACATTGCTACATTTTTAACCACTACGCCACCGGGGCTCAGCCCTAGGGCATAGTTTTTAAGCGAAGGCAGTACCATTAATGCCATATGTGGTTAACAGTAGATAATTATTCATATAAAATATTGATCTGTAAACAATAGGACATCCCCCCACAAAAGGGTTACAAGGAAGGGACTATTCAACCAGGGTGCAAAATAGCACCAACATTTCTCACACACAATTCCTTTAGTTCCTGAATCCTTCTTCCCCCCACCTCCACCCCGCCAGTTCTAGCTTACAACTCAGGGTGGAATGGAGTACACACAGGGGTATACATAAGAGCTTCCAACACATGGAATTGAGGACAGATAAAATCCTCAGGAACAGTAGTGGGAGAAGTGAGATCATGAGGGTAGGGGGATTGTGGGGAAGGGCAAGAAAAGAGGAACCCTTCAAAGGGTTGGATATATGGCCAACCTCCATGGAGGATGAATAACATAACTGTGGGTGAAGGGAGACCACGGACTGTGTAAGACACGAAATAATAACAATAATATATATTTGATCAAGGATTCACAAGAGTAGGTTGGGGTGGGGAGGAAATAAAAAGAGGAGCTGATACCAAGGGCTCAAGTAGAAAGACAATGTTGATGGCAACATATTTACAAGTGTGCTTAATAACAATTGAATGATGACTTATTATAAGATTTGTAACAGCCCCTCCAATAAAATGATTTTTGTTTGCTTGTTTGTTTGTTTGCTTTGGCGGGGCATCACTGCCCTTTGGTGAGAGTGGGAGGCCCAGCCTTGCTCCTGGAGAACTGCTGCTGGATTTCAACTGCTAAGCCAGTGGGCTGTAGTCCCGCACTCAACTACTACACCACTGGGGCTCAGCCCCCTAAAATGATTAATTTTTTAAAAAGCTATATTGAGTCATATTAAGTGTAGACCATGATCAAAAATAGAGGGTTGAATAAAATGCAAACACATATACAATAATGTTTTAATAGGCTGGAGCAGTGTATAAACAAAAAACCAAACTCGCTGCCATCGAGCGGATGTCAATTCATAGTGTCCGTATAGGACAAGGTAGAACTGCCCCCTGTACGTCTCTGAAGCTATATTTTACAGTAGTTGTTCTCAATCTTCCTAATACTGCGATCCTAGTTGCCCATGTAGTGGTGACTCCAACCATAAAATTATGTTTGTTGCTACTTCACAACTGTAATTTTGCTACTGCTTTGAACCAGGCAACTCCTGTGAGAGAGTTGTTTGACTCCCAAAGGTTGAGAACAGCTGTCCAACAGGAATAGAAAGCTCCATCTTTCTCCCATAGAGTACAGCACCTTGAATAAAATCAACTCTGGTAATTGTCAGCATCACTAGTTCATATATTCACTGAATTAACTCACCAAATAAAATCTTCTAATAAGTAACAACATAAAAGTTGTTATTGATGAATATTTTCCTTCAAGACTTAATAATGCATAATCCCAAATATTCCATAAACTATAAATCCTGTATTTCTTAGTCTAAATGTGATTTGAAACTTTCATTTGCCTTACATAAGTTATTCCCATAGAGTAACTAAGGAAATCATAATTACATATAAACATATAACATAATTCAACTGAAGTTTGCATGAAGTATAATGGAGACTTCACAATAAGACTGATAATTCAATGTATTGGTGGGAAAAAGAATTCAAAACATACATGCTCACTGAAAGCACATATACTAAGAAAAGTAAGACAGGGACAAGATCTCTGTTAAATTATAAAGACAGCAAAGAGTTAATTTTTTGTTAAACATTGAATATCAATGTTTTCATTGAGGTATACTTTTTGCAAAAGCAGGAAGTACAACTAAGCATTTTAGTTGAACCAAGATAAATAAAGAGCACTGACAGAGATTTTTATCATGAGTACTAGAGGTAAACAATTTCTAAAGTATTTGACAATCCTATTACGGTATGTCCTGAAATAACACCTAAGTGAATCATTTTCTAATAATCCAAACAGATGTCTGGTTTTTTTTTAAACTATAAAGACATTCAAAACTGCTTAGCTCCTTTTCTGGATTATTTTATGGTAAACATTAGAAATATGTACTTTATTTCGATCTTTTTGCTGTTTTAATTTTTTAAGGTAAGAAAAAACATAAAACTATCATTGAATATTTGATGTTTTTTCATATTCGACTTCAATGCAAGTGTTCAAAACAGATTCCCCCAAGTGCTTCTGAAAAAGATCCTTCATGTTATTAGCATTGTGTAACAATCTTTTAATGCAAATAAGATAACACAAGTTTATATCATTTTATAGGATAAATAAATGTTTGAAAACACATCTTTAGTTAACTTACATCGTTCAGGAGCTTGGTCAATGTGTTCTGGACAAAGAAGAAAGAAGTGACTGAAGTCCTGAAAGGTGCCAGCTCCAGCAGCACAAGGGTAATGGTATATCTGGGTACATTTCTCTTCACAGCATTTGATAGTGGCTCCAAGGTGCTTACAAAATGCACAACGCTGAAAGGGAAGAAGGGAATAATTGCTTTATAAAATCTCTAAGAGGAACACCCACATATATGGCTGGAAAGTTCTTATGAAATTTCATGTATATTACTAGTAAAACAAATTGAACTTGTGAAATAATAAAGGATTGGTTAAAAATAGCAAACTGAAAATATTTAGTTCAGTGCTTGGCATACTGTAGACTCATCTTTCATTTCAAATTTACAAAGTTAGCATCTTCACTGTCTTTTAGATTGGCTTTGTAAAAAACCTATACCTGAAGTATCTTTTAAAACAAATATTACAGTTTAAGGGGCAGGTTTCCAATTGAGACTTACTCAGCAGTTTTCTACCAATAAACACATAGCATCAAAGTATACTACTTATAAAATCTATTACTTTGTGTGGCTACAGTTCAGTATAAAGTAAACTATTTAATTACAGACTGTGAGTGAGGATTAACTATATGGTTAAAGGGGTACACACAAATGTGTAACTTGCTTGTAGCTATTATTTTCACATTTCATTTTCAAGACTGACAATATTAAGAAAAAATTAGTCATCTGAGTATTGATTTTTTTGCTTCTAACTGGTCCAGAAATAAATTCCCAATGCCAGTCTATGGCAATTAAATGTCTAAGAAGCCAATATGAATTATCTAAACTCCTGTATCTACTTTTTCCGGAGATGGATTAATAAACTTTTCTTTCTTTTTTTTCATAAATTCTTTTTTCTTCTAACCAATTTGTGTGATATTCTTTGCTTAATAGCCCTATATTACACTATTATGATAATTCTCTATTTCTGTAGGCAATATTAACAAGGGATTTTAATATACCACCCATCTTTCTCATTATAGTCTAAGATCATCATGAATAGAAGCACTAGAATGTCCTATTTTTTTTGGAACCCTAGCTCTAGACATTAGATCTAATATTAAACTGACTTTACGTTCAATAATCAACAAGATTATCAAGCATGGCCACAAAGGACATCTGTAGTGAATCCAAACTTCATGAAACATAATGAATTGGACTATGCTAACATAACTCTGATGCTAGTCAACTTTACCCTATTTTCTGTCAATCGGAGAACACGCAAGGTATTTTCAACTTTGTATATGTATAAATTTACTTAAATTTCATATAACATAAAACTTTTACTTCTTATCATAAGACAACTTCATGGAACCATTATTAAAAGGTTTACTCTTGAAACCTTTCTTAAATGACTAGACATTAGCTTTATTTACAACCTTTGTGTTAAATTTACACAGACTAAAATTCAGTTTAATTATAACTCATGGACGCCCAATAGGACAGAGCAGAACTGACCTACTGGGTTTCCAAGGCTCTAATCTTTTTTTTTTTTTTTTGCATCACTGCCCTCTGGTGATCGTGGGAGCTATCCAACGCTGGTCCTGAGAGACACCACTGGATTTGAACTGCCAAGCCCATGGGCTACAGTCCCGCACTCAACCATTTACGCCACTGGTGCTCAGCACCCTGGCTCTAATTTTTATAGAAGCAGATTGCCATATCTTTCTCCTATGGAACTGTTGTTGGTGGGTTTGAACTACTGAAGACATAAATAAGGCATCACTTCTCTTCATTAAGAAACTGTAATGAGCTGAGCCCCGGTAGCGTAGTGGTTGAGTGTGGGACTGCGGCCGACTGGCTTGGCGGTTCAAATCCCGCAGCAGCAAGGTTGGGCTTCCCACTCCTACCGGAGGGCAGTGATGCCTAAAAAAAAAGAAATTGTAATGACTCTAAAAAGAACATAATGCTTTCCAAAAAGGAGTACATTTTTACATTATATCTCACAAAGTAAAGAATCCCAAATTAGGATCATGTATTTGGATAATCAGAAAATTCTGTGTCATAAGGGAAAGTACATGAGGAAAGAAAATACATTTCCATGTTATATTATCATGCTAAAATATCTTATAGTAACTTTTATATTTTATATGTTATAGCAACTTCTATTATTTCTTTAAAGTAATCTCTGCTAGGGCTGAGCCCCGGTGGCGTAGTGGTTGTGTGCGGGACTGCAGCCCACTGGGATGGAGGTTCGATTCCGGCTCCCAGGAGCAAAGGCTGGGCCTCCTACCCACCACCAGGGCAGTGATGCCTTAAAAAAATAATAATAAATAAATAAATAAATAAATAAATAAATAAAGTAATCTCTGCTAAACTGTTAAAGTTTAGAGTCTTCATTATTTAAATAGCCTAACAAGCTTTGCAGCAACTTTTAAAATGTATGTTTGGCAAATAAAATATATAACTTTTAATTAAGTGTACACTAATAAAATAATGTAAATTGCTGCTATCCATATTGTCTCTATCATTTTGGAAGTACAAATATGTTCTCTTAATCATATCTGTGACAGAAAAAATTTACATTAAACTATCATAAAAACTGTAATATATGCAACATACTAATTTAAAGTATCATAAGGATATCAGGGAATACAGAGAAGGGAATAAAACAATAACTATATTTAGGCGAATTCTTCAAACCCATCTTTAACAGCTCTGTAATTATTGAAAGACATTTGGCATCGAAAGAAAACGACTTCTTGACAAAAAGTTTGCTAAAGCATTTGTAAACCTGTAGAAAGCAACTTATTCTAAGTTTTCTCAGGGCTGAGCCCCGGTGGCATAGTGGTTGTGTGCGGGACTGTGGCCCACTGGGTTGGCGGTTCAAATGCAGCAGCAGCTGCAGAAGCAAGGCTGGGCCTCCTACTCCCACCAGAGGGCAGTGATGCCCCTCCCCCAAAAAAAAATTTCCCAGGAAACTACTCCAGCACCAGCACTATATTCTACCACAATTCAAAAACCAAACAAAGGATAAAATAAGTAACAATTACAAAGGTGACTCATATTTAGAGAAAAGAAAGTAAATAGCTCATAGTATATCAATGTCACTACTTACTTGCAGTAAATTAATTCCTACTGTTTTTTTCTACTATAAAAATATCATTAAGAGAAAAAAAAAGTAGACAGGGAGGAAGCATTCTATTACCACTTAGCATTACTGAGAATACATTAAAAATTTTTAAATTGGGCTGAGCCGCGGTGACGTAGTGGTTTTGCACGGGACTGCGGCCCACTGGGACGGAGGTTCAATTCCAGCAGTGGGGCTGGGCCTCCTACTTCCACCACCGGAGAGCAGTGATGCCCCCCAAAAAAAAAAAATTTAATGGAAGGACATTTTCAATAAGGGTTCATATCACTAATTCTAAGAATGGATCTGAGAAATTAAAAAAAATTACTCTGAAACAAATCATCTTTCAGGACAAATCTACAAAGAAGGAAGCTACAAATCTAAACATTGATAAGATATTACAGCTGAGCCCCAGTGGCATAGTGGTTGTGTGCGGAACTGCGGCCCACAGGGTTGGCGTTTCAAATCCAGCAGCAGCTCTCGAGGAGCAAGGCTGGGCTTCCTACTCCCACTAGGGCAGTGATGCCCCCCCACCAATAAAAAAGATTACACCTGGACTGTAAAACCATAAGAAGCTTATGAATATCCAAAACTGACACCAAGTATTATGTCTGTATACTTTTGTCCAGGCTTAGCCATGTTCTGGCATGTTTTCCAGATTTATTATGCTGAGTGAAATAAGTCCATCAAATAGAGACAAGATTGTATAAGATCACCTTTATAAAAAGTGAAGAAAAGATTTTCACACAAACAGGCACAATCTTGTAGGGCCACAGAGACAAGGATGGACGAGAGAATGTGATCCTGCGGCTTACTTGATCAAGCTTTTCTAGCTCCACTGGGGGTTGGTTTTTCTTCTTTTCCTCAGGGGTCTGGGTGGGAATGAGGTAGGGGAAGATGCTGACAAAGATTCAGCTGTGAGTGACTAACAATAAGGTTTCTGTGATTGCAAAAACTTAAGCATCTTGTGTGGGGGTTGGTCCATTTTGCTGGCCTGCCGGCTACAAAATGAACCATATTAGAAGCATAAATGGGGACTCTTACGACCTAATAGATTTGGTTTTGGTATTAAGGGAGCCCTAATCATCAATTGTTAGCTATCCAAAAGACTGGCAGTTGGAAGTCTCCAGCTGGTTCATGGGAGAAAGAGATGCCAGTCAGCTTCATTAAAGATTTCAGCCGTAGCGGGTTGAGCCCAGTGGCATAGTGGTTGTGTGCGGGACAGCGACCCACAGGGTTGACGGTTCAAATCCAGCAGCAGCTCTCCAGGAGCAAGGCTGGGCCTTCTACTCCACCAGGGGGCACACACACAAAAAAAGATTTCAGCTGTAGATTCTCTCTGAGAAAGTTGTACTCTTCTTATATGGCTATAAGTCTTATTCAACTTAATAAGAAATGGGTTTCAAGTTTTGGTGAAAGAATGTCAGACAGTGTAAGACATGACAAAATAATAATGATTTATAAATTATCAAGGTTCGAGAGGGAGAAGGGGTTGGAGAAGGAGCAGAAAAAAATGAAGTGCTGATACCAAGGGCTCAAGTAGAAAGCAAATGTTTTGAGAATGATGATGGCAACAAATGTCCAAATGTGCTGATAAAATGGATAGATGTATGGGTTTTGATAAGAGCTATACAAATAATAAAATGAGTTTAAAAAAGAATAAACTAATGATAAAGAAGAGTCAAGAAATAGACTCATCTTTATATATTCAATAGATGCTTTGCCAAGAAAACTCAGGGGAATAACACTATTAGAAAGATACAACTAGATAAAGTATTTGCAAAATGCAGTCATACCTCAGAGATTTATTATAGGTTTAGTTCCAGATCATTGCAAGACAAAACTCCCTATAAAGTGAGTTACATGAATTCTTGTTTGTGTCCTAGTATACAAAAGTTATATCTATATAATACTGTTATTTTTCTACTCTTGTAAAATTACAGTCTGAGAAACTCACAAGGGCAGTTTTACCCTGTCCTATAAGGTCCTTATGAGTCAGACACAACTTAATGGCTACATGAGAGCGAAGTCATATAAATATACAGTAATATTATTGTGGAAACTACCAAATGTTACACAGAGATGTGAAGACAGTAAATCCTGTTAGAAAAATGGCACCAATAAACTTGTTCTATGCAAGATCTCCGTAAGATTTCAATTTGTGAAAAATCCAAAATACCAGAAAAATGCAATCAAGTTCAAGAATACACGCTACCAAGGAAATGCAATTAAGTAAAATTCAAGAATACATCTTAAATGATTTCTATGAAGTGTATATAATCAGCTCTGGTAGCACTATGGGTCAGAAACTGGGCTAACAGCTTGAGAGATATATGAGGCTGCCTGCTCATATGAAGATAAATAATCTCAGAAATCGTATATTGAATCAATATGAGTAGTGGGCTTGTGGGTTTACAAAGAATTATATAGCCTTATAACTCAACAAAAATTAAAAATAATATGGAATAAAGGGAGGGAAATATAAATATTTGAAAAATGCTTTGTAATATAAAACATCTAAAATATCTTCAATCACATGATTAATCAAGAAAACGTAGTATCATACGAGAATGATATATTTTCAAAACACAGGCAATGCCCAATCTGCCAATAATACAGAACAAATGTCTCAAGTCTTGATGATGGAAATGTAAAATTACAAACACTTTTTCAAAACTGTCAAACTGTTTTCCAAAGATACTTATAAACATATCATTCCATAACTCAGCACTCCCAGGCACTGAGCCAAGAAACATGAAACCACACACACACACACACACACACACACACACAAATAATGCTATGTAAGTATTTGCAAATTCATATAAATACTTCCATTTCTATACCATTCTACAAAAGACAAAACTAAAGGGAAAGGAACAAATCTGTAATTGCTAAGAGCTACAGCGGGGGAGCTGGGCTGTGTTAGTCCAGGTAGACTAGAAAAATGAACTCATATGTGTATAAGAAAAACATCTCAGCCCAGATCAAGTCCATAAGTCCGTTATTTGTCTGTATGATCAAAACCAGTCTATAATTTCCTCTTCAAACTCACACAACACATGTAATAATGTCAAATGCAGAAAGGTCACAGGCCGGTAAAGGAAAGTCTTATGGATGCAGTGGCGGTGGAAGCATCTCAGTGCTGGTGTGGAGCTCCATGTGGCACCTCCAGCTCCAGGGCTCTGGCTCCATCAGTATAAGCTCCATGTGGCTTGACAACAGGAAGGTGAACAGAGTGCCTGGGTCTGCCCCTCCAGTGAGCTATTTATCTCTATAACACCTCCAAATGCCGTCATCAAGTTGTGACCTTACCCATCCCTTCACTGTTGATAGTCTCAAGTTGACACCAAGATTACAAGACTACCAGAGTGGTAGTATCTGAGCTTCTCTTCTTTCCTGATACAAGTTGGTTTTTTGTTCTCCTGATGCTTTTTTATTTTTTTTTATCATAGGCATTGGTGTGAATGGTACCGTACAGTGGTGGTGTTTTATGTTTCCCTAGTAACTTTGATCTTTTCAATTGCTTATTGACTTTTTATCATCTTTTGAGAAATCTCTCTTTTAAAGAAAATCAACAATTTTATTGACAGTTTATCCACAATTCAATAGTTCTATTATATTAAGGATTTAGTTTTTTACCAGATTCAATTTTAGTTTCCTCCATATTCACTGTTATTCATGTTTTGGGGGTTTTATTCACTTTTAGCAAAAATAACAAAATGTTAATCAATGCAATAACATACATATATACATATATGTAATCTCAGAACCGTGGGTTATACTCTTTGCACTGTGTAAGCCATTATTGTCATCCCTTTCCAAATTGTTCCACCATCATTAAATTGAACTCAATACCCTCTAAGCAAAATTTCCCCTTCTTGCACCCATGGTAACTATAGGTTCAGTGAAGTTTTTTATTTTCTTCCCTTTTTTCCTTGAAAAATATTTATAAACTTTCCTGAAATAATTCACCTAACCATATTAAACTCGTAGAAAGAGCTGGACATATATCATCACAATCAGCTCTAGTGAATGCTCCCTCCCCCTTCTGTTTACTTTTTAATTGGACTGCTTAATATCAAAGTTTTTCTTTATATTCACTTTGGTGATTTCCATTTTTTTTTCCTTTAGATCATTTTATTTTTTGTTTTTAAATCATTTTATTGTGGGCTCTTACAACAATTATCACAATCCATACTTCTCTCCATTGTGTCAAGCACATTTATACATACGCTGTCATCTTTATTTTCAAAGCATTTCCTTTCTACTTGAGCCTGTGGTACCAGCTCCTTCCTCATTCTTTTCCCCTCTCTCCCCCTTCTCTCCTCCCTCCCTCATGAACCCTTGATAATTTAATAAATTATTTTTTCCATGTATTGCAATGTCCCAATATTCAGTGTCTCCTTTTACTCCCGCACACCTTGTCTGCTGTCCATCACCCTGGGAGGGAATTATAGATACGTCATTGTGAGCAGTCCTCCCTTTCTCCCACGACCTTTTGCTCTTCACCCCCTCCTGGTATGGCTACTCCCAACATTGGTCCGGAGGAGTTTATCTGTCCTGTATTCTTGCCAGGTTTGTACGGTGGAATTAGGGTCAAGATAGTATGGTGAAGAAAGCATTAAAGAACCAAAGCTGTATGTTTCATCCGTGAAACATGCACCCTGACTGCCAGTCTTCTTCTCACGACCCTTCTATAAGGGAATATTCAATTGCTTACTGATCGGCTTTGGCTCTCCACTCTGCACTCCCCCTTCATTCACATTATGATTTTCTGCTCAGAGTCTTTGATGTCTGATACCTGATCCCATCGGTGCCTCATGATCACACAGGCTGCTGTGCTTCTTCCATGTGGGCTTTGTTGTCTCAGCTAGATGGCTGCTTGTTTATCTTCAAGTCTTTAAGACCCCAGACACTATATCTTTTGATATCTGGGCATCATCTGTTTTCTTCACATTTGCTTATGCATCTGTTTTGTTTTCAGTGATAGTGTCAGGAAGGTGAGCACTTAAGGTCATTTGTGGGGGATTTGTGTTAGTCCAGGTAGACTAAAGAAACAAATTCATAGATATACATATACATATATATGGGAGAAGTTTATATACAAGAGGAAATTAACATTGAGAAAATATCTCAACCCAGTAGAGTCCAAGGTCAGTCCAGTACAAGGTCATAAGTCCTATACCAATTTTTAAGTCCTCTTCAGACTCATGAAACACATGCAATGATGTCAAATGCAGGATGACCACAAGCCAGTGGGTAGAAAGTCTTTGGATTAGTGGTATTGTAAGCATCTCAGTGCTGACAGGAGTCTTCTTGTAGCTTCTCTAGTTCTAGGTTTCTGGCTGCTGATCAAGGTAGGTTCATGTGGCTTCTTCTCGGGGATGTCTCACAAGGAACCAGCCTTGTCAGTCGAGTGTCTCTCAGGAAATGAACTGAGAGATACATTGTCTCCGCCTCCTAGAAGGAATTAACACATTTCCCAGAATTCTCAGAAGGCCATGCCCACACAGAGGTCTCACTGGGTCTCCGATTGACAGGCTAGCTCCACCCCTACACTCTTAATCCTCAAATTGACACCAGATTAGGTGACTGCCACAGGGCTCTTACAGCTCTTACTGCAATCCATACATCAAGCATGTTTATACATATGTTGCCATCATTATTTTCTAAACTTTTACTTTCTATTTGAGCCCTTGCTATCAACTCCTTTTTTACCTCCCTGCCCACCCCTCATGCTCTTGACTCTTTGATAAATTGTAAGTTATTACTCACATATCTTACACCAATTGCTCTCTCAGTTTCTTCCCCACTCCGTTCCCCTTTTTCCCCATACCCCCTGATATCGCTACTCTCTTTTTTGTCCCTGGGGGCTTTATTTGACATGAATTCCATGTGTCATGAGCTCCTAGTTGTACCTGTGTACATACTTTGGCTTAGCCTGCAGTAAAAGGCAGAATTGGGGCATGATAGTGGGGGTGAGAAAGTCTCAAAGGACCAGAAGAATATTGTGTATTTCATTGGTTGAAATACTTCACCCTGGTTGACTCCTCTTTCCTCATGACCCTTCTATGAGGTATGTCTTATTGTCTTCACATGGGTTGGGGGGAGGGGGGGTCTCTGTTCCGATCCACCTTGTTCTTCTTAACAATATGTTTTGCTTGCTTGTTTGGGGTTTTAGTATTTTCTTTATTGAGTGCTTTCTTCAGGTATGGTATCCTTGATGTCAACCAATAACTATTCTGGTCTTTGGTGATTCATGTTCAAAGCAGCATGTGTACTCTTGAGGTGGTCTCTAAATTCAGTGGAACATACTCCAGGTTACATTTTGGCTTCAGCTTCGACTTGAACAAGTGATATAGTATGTTTGAAAGTCAGCCCTGAACTTGTTTTTACTCATAATGCTGTGCTTCTCCATCTTCCCCACTCCTCAGATAGTCATTTGATTCCTGTATATTTCATTAGGCAAGGTGCACTTGAAGTTTTCACTTCTGTTGATGGAAAAAGGTATTTGCAAAAATACTTTTTCCTCTTGCAAAATTCTATCTTGTGATTTCAGGATCATCACGAAGATATATTTTCCAAATATTAATTCTTCATTTCCCAATTTTCATATTGAAATCACTAGTAATTAAATGTCATTGAGCATTGTAATAGAAAAAAATATGAACACTATTTCAGGTAAAGTAGCCCAAATGGGAATGACAATATAATATGATCTACCATTTACTGATACTAACATGTGCCATGGACTATCCTAGTTTTAAAAAGGTATGACTGTATTAACCATCTTTTTAAGGAAGAAATACAAATAATTAATTACAATACAAATGTGAAGGGGCAAGCAAGATCAAGAATGTAGGGTGGATGGGGTAAAGTTTAACAGTGCAACTTTTATAAGATAGTCCTTGGTATACCTGAATAAATAACAAGTATATTGCTGCTATAGAAAAAAAAAAGTACAATTTTCCTGGCCTTTTCCTCACCGATACAATTTTTAATTGTCTTAAAATCTCTTTTTATAATAAGCATGTGATTGTCTTGAATGCTAGCTCAGCTCGGTAATATTAATGTATAAAACGTTCTTCAGTACAGCTACCAAATCTCAGGAGTTCATGCCACCTTTCTCTTAATGTATCCAGTAAGTTCTGGTATTTATGATTTAAGTTTTGTTCTACATTTTCCTCATCCTCTATCTAGGACCGTTTAATAGAATTTCTTTCAGAGCAGTTGATAGCAGTGCCAAGGCACCACTTCTAGTCTTCAGATGATGGAGGCTGTTGGTTCAAAGAGCTATGCCCATTAGACAAACTGTTTCCAAAGCTAGGCAGTTTTCTTGACTCATCTTTCCTCTGTACATAGAGATTGACAGTTGAACTTTAGACAGCTGCTCACAAGATTTTGACCCTAAGTGCTAGTCAACAAAGCAAAATAAACCAGACGTTCCCAAACTTACAGTATTTGGCCTACCACTGTTTTCAGAAAAATAAATAAATAAATAACAACGAACATTCTCCTACAATTAAAATCGTTTGTACTCAGTCCACAGCTCTGGATAATGCACAGTTACTTGTTTTTGCAGCCCACTGACCATTCCAACGTCATCCAGGGTGGCAGGATAGCCCACTTGGGGAAACACTGACGCAGACCACTGTCCTCGTGGACTACGTTATAATCACTAACTTGCACATCACGGTCCTCGAGCCCCAGGCATTGTGACTCATTCCCGTCAAGATGTTTACTTATAGCTAAGACACTGTCATAATTTTGCCATTATATACACCACTACTCTCGTGGGTATATTTGCAGGCAAGGTACATGTGAAATTAAAACTAAACACGCTGCCATCATGTCTATTCTGATTCATATCAACCCAGAACACTGGGTCTTTCACTGGGACCTCAAGGTAAATATAAATGTACAAATATCCTGTTAGACTTATATATTCATGGATATACCCCGATTTTCTCTCCCCCCAGTCTTTCAGTCAAGTCGATCCATGTGTATCTACTTGTAGACCCCACCATTATCGCAGAAATGTGAATACAGCCGTATTTACTTCCATTGCCTTAATTCTTACACACCTCCCAGTACATTCCCATCCTTCCATGTTTTCACTGAGCTCCTTCTTATTCTATATTGTTTTCCCTTCACCCACGTTAGCATGTGCCTACCCTCGACTTAGTCATTTATTCCTGCTTCCTCTCCTACTCCTGGTAACCATCAAAAAAAATTCCTTTCCAATTGAAAACCTCATCTTATCTTTTTACAAAAGTCATCAAGCATTATTTGTCTTTTGTGATTTCTGTGTATTTTTACTGATTTAATATCTTTAAGGCTCTTTGATGTTATAAGGCTTTTCAAAGACTCATAGTTAATTTTTAACACTGACTTCTTAAAAGTTTGCTATCTATTCTTCCATTGATGGGCATATAGGTTATTTCTATTTTTTGTGAATGTGAATAATGCTGTGTGAATAATGGTATTGTGAATAATGCTGTGATGAACATGCGTGTATGCCACTAACTTGCTAACCCCAAGGGAGGCTTAAAGAGTACTAGGTAAAAGTCTACAGAATTCAATGTTTTCTAAATTTTATTTAGATTTATTTCCCCCTACTTTTCTTTCTGTTCGGCAGACGGCCAGAAACTGAACCCTGCTCCTCAGCCTTAAACTAACAAATACCTCGAGGGAAAAGAAAAACTACCGTGAAACCTGCCTCCTTTCAAAAGTGTTAGGGTCTGCATTCCCTCAAGGTCTTACTGTTTTTCAAGTTATCTGAGGAATTCAAAAATATTTTAAATATTTTTTCAGATTTCTTCATTGTTTACCTAATATAAATCATAATAATAAAGGTTTGAGTAATAAAGTTTTCTTACCTAGTCTCATTGGGGAAAAATTAATATAGGCAGAGTTGGAAGTAACATTTGCCCTACGAGATTTCAAGACTTATTATAGAGTTACATTAATCACAACAGTGTGGTATTTTCTTTCTTTCTTTCCTTCCTAGCTTCCTTCCCTCCCTCCCTCCTTCCCTCCTTTCATTCTTTCTTTCTTAAGCATCACTGACCTCTGGTGGTGGGAGTAGGAGGCCCAGCCTTTGCTCCATGAAGCTGGAATTGAACCTCCATCCCAGTGGGCCGCAGTCCCACGCACAAGCACTACGCCACCCAGTATGGTATTTTCACTGGAACGTGTGTGTGTGTGTGTGTGTGTGTGTTTGTGTGTGTGTGTATAAAATGAACATTTGCTTTATGACAGACATTTCAGTAAATAATGTAATTAAGAACTGAGTCTCCATGAGATAAAATGAAATGGGTAACTTTTACTCTGTGTACATAATGTATATTGATTTCAAACCAAACAAACTTAAATGTTACAGCAAAACTATTTGAATGAATTTTTACTAATGTGTCCATAAAACGTTTTGTGGGAACACATTTAAAGACATTTTCATTTTAAAAATAAATATCCAGTATCATTGTTAAAAAACTGACTCATTGAATCACTTTCAAATGGCATGAAACAAATAGTTTTTTTTATAGTCACAAAGGATAGAGGCAAAGAATTTTACCACACTCCTTTATAGCCTTCTACTATATTTTACACATAGTAAACTTGTATTATTCTTTGTTCTACTTTACAGTGAAATGAGATGCTTAAACAGTATTATTAATTTTGTTCTAAAGGTAAGTTCATTTGTTTAGACAAAATGCACTTACAAATAGGAAATGTTTAAAATAATTTATGGCTCTGGAAAACACTGGAGTCCAGATTATTTTCACTGAACAGACCTACAAATTTAACTGCTTTTCTGCATAGATACTTAATTCTCTAAAAACTAATTTCCAATTTCCTTTCAGCTACCGTCCAGCTTTATTCCTACATCAAAATTTGAGGATCAAATTGAAAAGGTAATACAAAATAAAAGTTAATTTATAGGTATGGCTGTAAGTAATAGTATTCCAAGTTCAAATAATTTTACATGTCTTGCTCTATTCAGACCTTTCATTTAGCATTCTGGTAAAGTCATTCATAATTAATTGTTAATGTTTTCCCTATAGCTTTGCATTTCAGAGAAAAACTGTAACATAGTTCCTGGGTGTACAGATGAAAACAAGAGTGTAGAAAGGACTCATCTAAGATGTTACTTGGCGTCAATGTCAAAAATTAGAAGTCAAGACTCCTGATTTCCAAATCCTATTAAAAACCATAGTTTTACTTTATTCAGAAAATATTTTAATATCTCATAATATAAAAATACCTATTGAAATCATAGGCTAGATCTCCCTAATCCAGACTCTAATTTCTATACATACTCTCCACCTCTTCACTCCTTTCTCTTTAATGTTCTTCTCTGGAAATTCTGAGATAGGAAATAGGATATACTATCCACTAGAATGGTTACTGGAATATTTCGAATCCTCGATAGAAGACCTCGCAATGGAATCCATCTTGGAGAAAAACTGCACACCTGTGCACCCAATTAGCAAAGACCAGCCAAACCCAGTTAAACCATTCTTTCCCAAATTTTAATGAATATGAAAAATTATTTGTCCCTTTTGGTTGTTTTTAGGTTCCAACCACTGGGTTCAGACCCATAGCGACCTTGTGTACAACAGAATGAAGTACATTCACTTTTCCTTAGCATGGGATAATTACTTTGTGTATTGTAATAACAGTCGCTTGGGAGAGTTGACAGTTAAAAGTGAATTTAACTTTCTTGCTTCCTAAAAACATTAACATGCTTCCTTCTTTTAAATAAACACTTTTACTTCTATGGAAATTTCTTTCGCTTTCTCTGATTATTTTTACTCAGACAAAAGCAAGAGTTTTCCTTTATAGTTTTGGCTGGTAAAGAGCACCCCTCACACTCAATCACATGACAGTTTAATTTACAAATAATACGAGTTAGGAAAATTATCTACAATTCTAACCTTGCTACTTAATCTCACAGATGTTTTTATATGGTTTAATTCAGCACAGCCAAAATAAAACTCATGGAGTTCCTTCGTACTCACACTAGAAACTAGAGACATTTGCAACTTCTACAACTCTCTTATTCCTAATGATTCACAAATTACTTCTATCATGACAATTAATTTCCATCTTACACCTAATACCTAAGTTCATAAGCTTACATTCAGTAACTTTAATTATAGAGTAATCCTAAACATATTGGCCTTTCACTAAATCTTTTCTAACAAACTACAAAAAAAAGAAAAAACCCTACAAACTGCATTCAGATCTGTTAGTGTGGTCTATTATTAACAAATATCATGGGCTGAGCCCCGGTGGCGTAGTGGTTGTGCACGGGACTGTGGCCCACTGGGATGGAGGTTCGATTCCAGCTCCACGGAGCAAAGGCTGGGCCTCCTACTCCCACCACCTGAGGGTGGTGATGCCAAAAAAAAAAAATCATTAAAATTTCTAAGCTAAATGCAAGCTTAAGAAAAAGTTTTCATTTCTATATCCCACTTGTTGTTACGTGCCATTGAGCCAGGATTCATAAAGATCCTGTGTACAAAAGAAGGAAATACAGCCCAGTACCGCGCCACTTTAACGATTCTTATGTTAGAGTCCGCTGTTGAAGCCATGGTGTCAATCCATCGCATTGAGGGCATTCCCCTTTTTTTTGCTGCCCTCTACTTTGCCAAGCTTGATGTCCTTCGCCAGGGATTGGTCTTTCCTGACATGTTCAAAAAATCTTGTTATTCTTGCTTCTAAGGAACAATCTGGACATAACTCTTCTTCTAAGAGAAAGTGTTTTTTCTAACTTCTATTCCAAAGTGTAATCTAATGTAAATTACAAGTTAATTGTCTAATGTAGTGTGAGCAACCATTCTTATGAAAAGGGAGGTTTCTTATGAGGTATTATGCCTCCAAAATGTAAATAGTTATTTTAGCAAGACATTTCATTATACTCTTCTCCTTGCCTGACCTAGGAATCTCGGCAACCATGCCTTTGAGTGTCCATCCCCAGCGTGTTGTCCAAGCTATAGCTTTCCAACTTGTCAGTTTCCTCATACGCATGTGGACCAATTCCTTAAAGTAATTTTCTCTTTTCCTGACTCTCTCTAAATGCCTACTTGAAGGTAAGACTTTGAAACAGCAATATAGCTTTCAGCAACACACAAGCTTTCATAGTAAAACAAACTGACTCATAAGTGGTGGTGTAATAATGTATCGCCTTAGGAATCTCATGGGGCAGTTCTGCTGTCTGACATGGTTACTCTGAGTCAGCAATGAGTTGATAGCAGTCAGTGAGTAACTGAATGAATCGCAAACTATTGATTTTATAAAAAAAAATAATAATAATAATAACACATTGTTTCCACAACATACTATATCTTAAACATTTTAAATTTGGAGTACTTATAGCAAATCAGAAAATTATCATGTACAAGGTTTTTTTTTTAAATCGCTTTACTGGGGGCTCCTACACCTCCTATCACAAACCATACAGACATCCATTTTGTCAAGCACCTTTGTACATATATTGCCATGATTATTTTCAAAATACTTTCATTCTACTTGAACCTTTAGTATCAGCTCCTCATTTTTCCCATCCCTCCCCAACACACCTGTGATAATTTATAAACTGTTGACACTTTTCATGTCTTAAGACTGACTGATGTCTCCCATCATACTTTTCTGTTGTCTATCCCCCTGGGAGGGGGTTATATATAGACCATTGTGATCACTTCCCCTTTCTAACCCCTCCTCATTCCCTTCCCCTACTGGTATCGCTACTCATTATTGGTCCTGAGTGGTTTATCTGTCCTGGATTCCCTGTGCTTCCAGCTCTTCTCTGTACTCCTGTCAGGTACAAGTCCCCCACCCCCGTACAAGTTTTAAATAACAAACTTTTGACACTTTGTTTGATAACAAAATATCAGTAACAGTGCATATCCTTCATTAATCAGTTAACATAGAAGTAACCAAAAAAAAGTGAAAATGCACTTATTTCCTATCCAAAAAGGTCAATGAGGCTGTTTTTTAATGACCATTAAGTTATACTACTTCTTTTCTCTATAGCATTCTTCACTTTCACAAAGTAATGCAGAACGCCTCCTGAAGTAGTTCATGAAAGAAATGGCACTCACCTATCTATCATAGGTTTGATCTGGCCATCCAAGTGTGTTCAGACCATAAAATTTACTACAAAGCGCTAATTCTTTCTTTTTAAGGCAATAATTTCTTCAACAAGAATGGGGTTCTGATGCTCTTGGCTGCTACTGCGTTCGTCCTGACTCACAACAACTGTAAAACGGGATGCAGCCCTGGGTTCTGGCAATCCTCACTGTGGTTCTGATGACTGGTTGAACCCGTTGCTTCAGCGACTGCATCCATCCATCTTGTCTATGGTTTTCCTCCTCTTTCCTGCTTCTTTACTCAAGGTGATCATTCTTGCAAATTCATGGTTTTTTTGAAACATTGTTTATAACGATTGAAAGCTGACATGACTTTAAGTCTGTCTTAGTTACAGTTTTAAAAACCTTTTTATTGTTATTGTTAGATGCTGTTGAGTCTGTTCTGGCTCATGAGGGCTCTATGAAAAACGGAACAAAATACTACAAGGATGTGTGTCGTCCTCATTATCATTGTTATGCTTGAGCGCACTGTTGGGACCACTGTTGTCAACACATCTCACTGAGGGCGTCCTCTTTTTCTTTCTTTATCCCCCCATCCCCCCTCCTCTTTTTCCTTAACTCTTGATTTTACCACGCATGATATCCTTTTCCAAAAAATGATCCTTCTTGATACAGTGCTCAAAGTATATGCGACAGGGCTGAGCCCCAGTGGCGCAGTGGTTGTGCGCGGGACTGCGGCCCACTGGGACGGAGGTTCAATTCCAGCAGTGGGGCTGGGCCTCCTACTCCCACCACCAGAGAGCAGTGATGCCCCCCCCCCAAAAAACAAAACAAAACAAAACAAAACAAAAAAGAGCTGTAACACCTCCCTAATAAACTGATCTAGGGCTGAGCCCCCGTGGCATAGTGGTTGTGCACGGGACTGCGGCCCACTGGGTTGGAGGTTCAAATCCAGATGCAAGGCTGGGCCTCCTACTCCCACCACTGGAGGGCAGTGATGCCCAAAAACAAAAACAAGAAAAAAAAATCAAAGTATATGCGACAGAGCCACACCATCCTCATTTCTAGGGAAATTTCAAGATGTCTTTCTTCCAGCATAGATTTGATTGTTCTTCTGGCAGTCCTAGTTTACCCAATATACCATGATATAACAAAATATACCAAAAACACAATTCAAAGGTATCAGGTGGTCCTATCACTTGGGTCACATACATTTTAATCCGGAAGGATGCAATTTCACTTTTTAACACTCTGAAGAGGACTCTGCAGCAGATTTGCCTAATACTCTACAATGGATTTCCTAACTGCTCTTTCTGTGAATATTGATTGCAGGTGTGTGCAAAATCCTTGACAACTTCAATGTTTTTTTTTTTTAATTTATCATGATGTTGTTTATTGTTCTAGTTGTGAGGGTTGGTGTTTCATGTTGGAGTGTAGTCCATCCTGACAGCTCTAATCTTTGATCTTCTTCATGTGCAAACACTGCAAGTCCTCTTCATTTTTAGAATGGATATCTCAGACTGCTAATGAGCCTTCCTTAGATCCTGATGCCTTTTCTCCACATAATCCAGTACAGTATTTGCTTTGCAAAAAGACTGATATAGTGAAAAGATACAATCCTGGTGCACATGTTCTGGCTTTACACCATGCAGTATATATCCTTGGTCTGCTCATGACTGTCCCTTGGGATATGTACAGGTTCCTCACGAGCAAAATTTATACTCTTCTAGTACCCCCCTTCTTTGTAATTCTATCAATAATTTGTTGTGATCCACACAGCTGAATGCGTATTTGCTTATTCCATGAAATACATGTAAACATCCTTCTGGTATTTACTGTTTTCAGTCAAGATCCATCTGACTTCAGAAATGATAGCCCTTGATAGTTCTTTCCTCTTCTAAAGCTGGCTTAAATGTTTAGCAGTTCCTTAATAATGCTATTACTGCAACTGCTAAAAGCCTCAATTATATTCAGCTTAGTAATGCCCACATACCCTTTTTGGAAACAATTTCCAATTTTAGTATTCCTTTGAAAATTGCTTCACCCAAAATGCTTTGTTGGTAAAAACCAAAAGGAATTTATAGATATTAAAGCAATTTCATTCCATATGATCAATGGTCACTGCTGCATGGTTATTGCTTGCTTTCTGTGTTTTCTTCAAAATGAAAATCAGTGAAAACTTTAAAAGAATACAGATTGTTTGATGAAACTGCTTTGAGATAATATTAAAAAAATTAATTAAATTGAAAATTTAACCCCAAAGAAATAACTTTACCAGTTTAGAAATATTAAGCAGAACTAGTCAATAATGTAAACTAGAGGGCTGTTGAATTGTGCTACCCCCAGTTTATATCTTCATCAAATCATATTAACTCAATTAAGAGCCCTATGTGTGTACAACACAGTTTAGGAACTATTATTTCTAAAACTTTTAATTTCTGATTTTAATGTAAACTATCTTTTAAAGACTTTACTGAATAGCTTATATTCTTTAAGAGTTTGTGCAAGCTATTCTTTAATATAAACTAATATAGCCATATAATTAAAATTACATAATCCTTGCAAGTGAGTATACTTACTGCAGTAAATGTTAAGGAGCCCTGGTATCAAAATACTTTAAAACATCTGCTAACTGAAATATTCAAATTCATCCGTTGTGCAATGAGAGAAAGATATGGGAATCTGCTTCTGTCACAAATTACAGCCTTGTAAATCCTATGAGATAATTATATTCTGCCTTAAAAGGTCACTGAGTCAGAATTAATTCAACAGCAAACTACAATACAAAAAAAAAAAACCATGTTAACACTATGGTTCAAATACATGCAATTACACTTACTTCTGTGCTCCCTGAGACAACAGCTTTGTCCACATTCACCAATAGCGGTTCCTCTGTCTGGCATAATCCCAGTGACCACTCCACACAACGGTGATGAGCCCAGCAAGTGCCTAAAATGATGGAAGTCAAAAACAGCAAGAATACAGGTGACAATAATACAATTGTGGAATGCCCTACATTTCATCATCAAAATTGGAATATAAATACCATATGACCCAGCAATCACTCTATTCAGCATATACCCTACACCAGTGATTCTCAACTTGTGGGGCACGACCCCTTTGGAGGTCGAAAAACCCTTTCACGGGGGCTACCCTATTCAAAACAGTAGCAAAGTTACAGTTATGAAGTAATGAAAGTAATTTTATGGATGGGGGGCACCACAACATGAGGAAAGGGTCTTGGCATGAGGAAGGTTGAGAACCACTGCTGTACACAAAGCAAAGACAGCTAGATATGTGCACACCCATGTTCATGGCAGCACTAGTCGCAACAGCAAGAAGAAACAACCTAAAAGACTATCAGTAGAAGAACAGGAAAGCAAACTTTAGCAGACACACAAAATAGAATTCTACACATTGCTGAAAAACAATGGGAAAATTCTGAAATATCTCACGACACGGATGAATTTGGAGGACAGTATACTGAGTGCATCAGTCAATCACAAAAGGGCAAATACTCTGAGAATCATGTTATTTTTTTTTAAATCAGATCAATATAAAAGGTCTCATCTCAAGAGACAGATTTTGATAGTTACTGGAGAGACAGAGAGGGTAAAAAATGTAATAGATTAGATCTAAAGAGGTGTTAACTTGTTTGAAGGAGAAGATAGTATCTTCTGGGACTGATAGCGGGGTGGGGTGGGATAGGACAACTTATTGGGAGGTTTCCTGAGCAGTTAGAAGTTGATGAATAGGAAAATGATTTGATATATAATCCACAATAAAAATTTTTAAAGAGTAAACGTTCAAGCTAATATATATAGAAACATAAAACTCCCAATCAGCTCTAATTTGTAAACACACAATTGCTGTATGTCTTTGAGGCCCTTGCAAACTACACAACAGTACAAAATAGAATAGCCTCAGGGGGTTTCACCAGCTGTCATCTTTCCATACAGAGAGCCCCGGCGACCAAGTGTAAGTGCTCAGGAGCTAGCAAAAATGTAGTTAAATGCTCACTACCTAGGCTGCTGGTAGCGCAAAACACTAGGTTGCTCTGAGAATCTACTTCTTTTAAAGACTGCTAAACAAAAACACAAACTTGATGGTACACAATTAACAACAACAGTAATCTCTATGGGAGCAAACTGACAGCTCTTCTATCCTATAGAGGAGATGGTGGATTTAAATCACCAACAGTTCAGTGAGCATTCCCCATCCACCTGTCTATTCAGTCCCTGTCAAGTTTATTCTAGCACACAGCATTCTACAAAGCATAGCAGAACCACCTCATAGTGTTTCTCAGTCTATAAGTCCTTAGCAAATCTTTCTCATATGGAGCCGATGGTGGGTTCAAGGCATCAGTCTTTCAATTAGTCGTCCCTAGGGTGACAACTGAAATACATAACAATATTCTCTTCCGGTGTTAAATGAGGTTCTGTTTGGACAATCCCACCATAAGTCAGTTCTCAATAGATCAAACACCTATTTTCCCTTCTACTTATCACCGCTTTTTATGAATCAGTATCTTTATAAATTTGATCTTTATCATTGCTTCCTCTGATATATTTTAATCTTGCATAGTCCACCCTTGGATTGTTCAATGGCTTCAACAAGAGTGCTTTCTGCTTCTCCAGTCACACCCATTATGCCAAATCTGCATGAGGGGACAAGGCTGGTTGTATTTAAGTCTTCAAAAGGACCTTACTGCTCCTTCACACTTTCAAAAAGACTGCAGACTTGCATTTGAAGCATCAGTAACTTAAAGGAGCCCTTTTCTAGTTCTGTTTTTCTATCCAATAGCTTCTCCGACTCGAGGATTTAACTCTTTTTAGTTAAAAATTGTTGATTTTGTATCAATCACTCCAAAATCTTTAATGGAGGTGAAAAAAAGTCAGCAGTCTTTCCTCATGTACTGCTTTGCCAAGTTTCTTTCCATTATCAGAAGTCTTAATGAGCCTCCTCTTTATATCCATGTCTAAAGGTTTTCCTCCCCCTTTTTTGGTCAAGGCTTGATAGTGGGATGACTTCTTTTGCTGCACATCTTATTAGAAGTATAAACCGTACAGGTGTTACAGTATGAGAAACTTCAACAGCTCAGCTTCAAATTAACTACTACTGCTTTTGCTGGTACAAAGGAATGAAAGCACACCCTAGACTTCATCACAGAAGCCCTGGTGGCACACTGAGTACATGGTGAGCTGCTAACCACAAGATCAGCTGTTTGAAATCACGAAGCCACTCGTTAAGTTGGCTGAGCCCTGGTGGTGTAGTGGTTGTGTGTGGGACTGTGGCCCACAGGGTTGATGGTTCAAATCCAGCAGTGGCTCTCCAGGAGCAAGGCTGGGCTTCCTACTCCCACCAGGGCAGTGATGCCACACACACACACAAATATTAATAAATAAATAATTTTTTAAAAAGAGTTCAGTCTTAAAAACTCACAGGGGTTATTTAACTCTGTCTTGCAGGGTCACTCAGAGTCATTACCAACTCAGTGGCAGTGTGTTTGGTTTCTTGACAGGCTTAAGGAACCCTAGTGATACTATGGGGTAGGTAGCGGGATGCTAACATGGGGTCTTGGCAGTACACACCCGCCAAGAATTCCACAAGGAATAGTCAGGTTTGCTCTTTCTTCTTGTGACAGCCACTACAGAAATAGGTACAGAAGGAATCCCAAGAACGTCAAGAAAGAAGTGCCACCAAGAAATCCCTGTCTGAAGTGGCAGAGATGGCAGACGCTGCAGCATGGAGACCATGAGACAAAGCAAAAGAACCAAGCTGAGGCGGAGCAGACAAGTGATGCCAAGACCATGGGCCAGGGAGGCAGGACAGCAAGTAGGCTTCCTGGCACATGGAGGCAGAGGACAAGTACTAAGTCCATAACTGAGAATCCTGAGAAACTGAAAGAGGTTTGGTTGTCTGCTTAGGAAATGCATTGTGCAGAAAAGTGACTGCATCCCTTAATGTTTTCTGATTGTGACTTGTGGTAGTCTTTGAAATTTCTTCATAAACCCCTGAATTGTACTGTCTGTGCATTGTGTGTAGCGATTGCAATAAATAACTGAACCCAACAGAAAAGCAGAGTGCTGTGGGAGGAATAACTGGTATCAGAAAAAGGTAAAAGGACAGAGGTGTGGCATGTATGACCTCTGCTTGTGCCATCTGGCCTGATGTGGTGCTGGATTCCCCTTTGTCCTTATGTAGCCAGAGGAAGTCAGATGTGGCCCCCCATGTCTAAGTTTTTACTTGGGTCAGAAGTGGAATTCATTGCAGTGGCTCTAGACTCATGGAAGCTTGGAGTTTTGTAGGAGAAATAAGGAATGGACATGGGAAGTGAAACTTGACCCTTAGAGGTTACCCTTTTAAAAAAAAACTACTTTATTGGGATCTCTTAGAGATATTATTACCAATCCATAAGTAAATTAGATCAAGCATAATTGTCCAATTGCTGCCACTATCATTTTCAAAAAATATTTCCTTTCTTGAACTATTTGATATCAGTTCCCTTTTATCCCCTACCCCCCCCGACCTTACCCCCCAGGAACCCTTATTGTTATATATACACTCTACATTCTCAGTATAAGCTGAATTTCTCAGCACATTTTTAATGCAGCTTTTGAGGTAAAATTAGATACCTCAGCAGATATTCGGGTCGATTTATATGCAAGTATATATGGTATACGTATTGCTGTCTTATATCCTCCAATGTATCCACCATTCACCCACAATTCTGCTATTCACTGCCCTCAAGTGGGGCTATACAGTCATCATTGCTACCTGTTCCCCCTTGCCCCAACTCTCTTCCCACACCCTCAGGGAATCATTACTCTCATTACTATTTCTGAAGAATTTATCTATCTTGGATTTCATGCATCTAACAACCTGAATTCTACCATAAACCCAGGCAGGTCTAAAAAGAGCAATGAGGAGAAACTAAGACTATAATGGTAGGGGAAGAAATATTACAGAACTCGAGCGTTATTTACATGTTTCATCAGTGATATGCTACACCCTGGATATATCATCCCTTCCATGTGGCTCTTCTGTGAGGGACTGTCCAATTAGCTTAAAGGTGGATTTTGGGTCTCCGCTTTTTGTCAATGCTCCTTCCTGTCAATTTGATTGCTTGTTTCTGAATTTCTGGTATTTCTTCCCATAAACACCTCATGATCACATAGGCTAGTGTGCGTCTTCTTTGTGGTCTTTGTTGCTTCCCTGCTAGATGGCCGTTTCTTTAACTTCAAACTTTTAAGACCTAGGCACTCTATCTTTTGATAGCTGGGCACCATTAGCTTTCTTCACCGCATTTGCTCCCATACTCATTTTAAATTTTCAGCAATCATGTCAGGAAGGTGAGCATCACAGAATACCACAGTATGCGAGAAAACTATTCTTGCAAGGAGGTAAGATTTAAGTAGAGGTCCAAAGTCCAAGTGCCTCCTTATTGTATTTGTGTGTGTACACAAATACAAGTATCTATATACTTACCATATATACTCAAGTATAAGCCAACCTAAGTATCAGCTGGGTCACCTGATTTTACACAAAAACTGCATTAAAACTGTACAGAAAAACTCAGCTTATACCTTGAGTACATATGGTACTTCTAATACATACCTATTTTATACCTATATATAACTTTTATTTCATTATTCTGCCCTCTTTTTCTTTTCTTTTGCTCCACTATCATGCTAACCCATCATTCACTTCTCAGTAGGTCCTCTTGGATACATTTCAACTTATCAAACATGACCAAGAACACCACTTTGATTGTTACCTATAATAGCTAAAAGCAATGTAAAGGATGTGAACTGCAGGGAGAAGAAAAACACAACTTCTGGGATTACTAGAAAATCTCAGGTCCGAATTTGAACCTACCAAATAAAATCTTGTAATGGAGCTCAGAAATCTATACTTTAACAAGTCTTACAGGTAATTCTGATGCAAGCAAAAAAAAATCACTGAATTGAAAAGAAAGCATTATCAAAGAGCAAGTTACCCAAAGACTCTTTCTTCTAAAAGGAAAATTGTTTCTAGTCATTCGACTGTGATATACCTGACATATTTACATAGGGCCTCCAGATTATTATGTAGCAATTTACAGATGACAAAGGCAATGTATGGCAAATAGATCACACACAATCATTTATTCCCATCTATAGTTCTATAGTTAATAAGATCTATAGTTAATAAGAGTTCCATATTTAAATTCTCTATATTTGAACTCCTTTCAATCTGCAGTTTTGTAGAATAAAAATTCCTTTAAAACCCCAATAGCACCATGTTACATGCATGAGTTACAACACTGTTGTAATAGGATATTTACATATCTAAGATCTGTTTTCCCCCACTATCTTAAATGGACTCAATTTTCCTTCTCTAAATTGTCACCTATTCTTTAAGATTCCCTCTTTCCTTATTGGATAGACTATGGAACGGATTCTCTACACAAGATAAATGCAACTATCTACAAAACCATTCAGCTCAGTGCTATCACCGTCCAGGTGTTATACAAATTGCTTTTGTTAGCGACCCTCAACAGATTCTGACTCATGGCCAAACCAGGCGCATTTAAACAATGTGGTTATAATAATTTCTAAGTGAAAGGTACTTGCTACTAAATTGATAATTCACTACAATTATCGAATCCTTATAGAGATCAAGAGGTAATTATTATTGAAGACCTACTTAATAATCCTACCTGCAGAATCAAATAAGGCCTGGACATCAATGGCATCTGGAAGGCCAACCAGACTGAGTTCGTCCCATAATTTTCCAGCCTGGTCATCGGTAGCTGTTTGGGTGCTGACACTTACACATGGTACTGTACTCTGCTGAGGAGAACGTTCTCTGGAAAAATAAAAATCAATAAAGTACATGTGAAAATGACCTCAAAAAGAACATTGCATTCTTCTCTATAAAACTAAACACAATATAACGCTGCAACAATCTTAATTTATTAGACATAAACTGTATAACATCACTCTTAGAATCCATCTGTTGTTATGCATAGTGTAATATAAAACTGGGTTGTTAACATCATGTGAGCAAAAACTAGGGAAAAAATTGTTGTGAAACCCATGAGGAAATGCTAAGTTAGGATTACAAATTTATTTTGCCAATCTCTATTTTTAAGGAAAAAAAAAGACACCTTCATGTTCTATTTAGAAACCAATTGTATCACATAAAATGGATATTCCTTTGGCCTTACACGCTTACAAAGCTGATGAAATCAGAGATTGAAAATTTGCTCTATCTTAAATGAGGACTAAAATAACAGAGATGGGCTAATTTTATATAAATAAAGGTTAATTCTAATGAGAAATAAAAATCCACAACAAAATGTGAAGGGAGAAGCAGAGGGAGTAGAACATGTCAGCTATATCTTTCTTATGGTCCCGTCAACATCAACAAATCTTGACAGCTGCTCTGTGATATGACGTTGGAAGACTGTAACTCACATATCAGAAGCAAAATGCAAAAACAAAGTAGGTACTAATGGCAGAGGGAATAAGAAAACATAAAAGAAAAAAATCTATTGTTAAAAAAACTGTTGAATAAGGTGTAAAATAACTGAAGAGGTTTCTGACTTTCAGCCTTAGGTACTATTTGATATCATTAAGTAAACAAAGATGACCACTATTGTGTTTAACAAATGGGAAATCAGATGACTGCCACTAAAACTTTAATCTTCTCCTGATATCATAATATTTAACCTCATTATAATTCTGGATTAAATCACTATTGAATATAGATCATAACTCACTGCACTTCTGTATGCTGGATATTTATCATGATTCCTATTAAGAGAAAATCAGCACAATGACCAGGGTACTAAACATTTTTATACCTGGAATCATTGAAAGAAAAGAAGTATTAACATATTTTAATAAGTACATTTAAATATAAAACCATTTTAAAAGAATCAAATTATTATTTTTATGTTCAGCATTAGAATTGCAAGAATAATCACTTTTTTAAAGTTTCAGCATGCTATGCTAAAATATTAATTCTTGATTGTATAAATGCCCACCATAAAAATGAGAACAAATAATTTCCTATGATATAAACTTTCCTTCCTTACAAATATAATCTTCATTACTAAGTTCTATTATTTTATTGAGAGAGGTGGAAAGACTAACACTTCACCTTTAAAGCAAATGCATTATTTTTAACATAGATTGTTCTCGATCTGATGGACTTGAAGGTATAAAAATTAAAGGCATGACTAATCATCCTATTACTAACTCATTCCTAACCAGCAGCTTGAGCAAATTCAACCTTCAGAGTGTTTTGTATGTATGAACCATATCATTAAACTGTCAATATCAGTCCTAAGAATGACAGATCAGTTTAGCTAAAACATAAATTTTCCAATTTTTAAGTTATAAATAAAAGGAAAGAGGAACTGAAAGCATATTCTTGTATTTCTTACAACAGAGAAAAGCAATTTCCATACCTTTTCTATTTTGAAAATAAAATGGCTTTATCTGGCTTATAATTTATTAGCAACACATTTTATAACCATTACAATCTAAATGTATTATATTAGTTCCAAAATTTTATAAACATACTTCATTTTTTAGACCCATAAATTGACGCTTAGTAATTAATCTGCATATAGTAAGGGTACATAACCAAAACCAAATCAAACTCATGGCCATCAATATGCTAACTCATATCAACCCTCTAGGGCAGGCTGGAACTGTCCCTACTGAGATTTCTGGACTCACGGAGTAGAAAGAGACAACATCGTTGAGGAGAGAGAGAGAGAGAAAGGGAGGGAGGGAGTGGGAGGGAGAGAGACAGAGAGAGACACAGAGAAAGAGAGACAGAGAGAGGGAGGGAAGGAGGGAGGGGGGAGAGAGAGAGGGAGAGAGAGACAGAGAGAGAGAGACTTTCTTTAAACCAACACTCGTTCTATGTAATTATCTGATCCAATAAAAGTTTACACTAAAAATTCGCTTTCTTTATAAAACTATAAACTAAACAAAGCCCAACTGTACTTCTCAAAGGTCATAACAAATTGTCATCAGTCAAGGCAGATCATCAAGTCCTTTCAATTTGTTGATGGACCTTGTAAGTCTATTGACGGTGATAAATTTTATGAATTTGTGAGAACTCAATTGACAACCTCCAGCATATCTCTAGGTTTCCTTACAATATTCCACCTTAATTTCTTGTGAAAGATTTTCTTTCTTTTTTTTTTTCACTGTGCAACCCGCTTCAGTGCCTGAAGCCCATGGGGTAAAGCCAGGCAATGGTTCGGGGTTACGTTTGATTTGGCATGAGACACTATGGGAGGCCCATGGGATTGGACCTACCATAAATCCAAACCCATGCAAAAAGATTTCATTTGTTAGTTTACTTTCCTACTTCAAGTCTTCAAGTCATTGGGAACAGTGCAATACAAGAGTCAATCAAATGTATATACACATTAATGCTTCAATATTTAAATCTGGACATAAACCATGTAAGAACCTGAATGATTAAATCATCATCCTGAAGCACAAAAATGTTAGCTTCTAAACTAAATCAATTTTTCACTTTCTCATCAACTACAGAAACTTCTTCCACTACAACCAGCAGAGCCAAGTCCACACAGTCAGATGACCCTTCAGCAAAATTGTAAGCACATTAAAAAAAAGAAAAAGAAAAAGATTTAAGTTCAGTGAGACTTTTAGGTAACCACAATATTTCCATGAACACATACATACCTACATATATAGTGATATAAATATCAAATATTTTTCTATTTCTTTAAGAAATATATTTTTCTATTTCTTTATATTCCATTTCTTACGTATTTTTCTATTTCTTTAAGAAAGCATCTATGTTAACTTTAGGAAGGGAATTCAATTCAATTTCTAATAACCTAATAAGAAACTTATTAGTTCACGCTGTATTATAATGGGAACTTCTACAGGACTGATCAACTACTTCTGAACATGGACCATTAAAAACAAAAGGTCAACCACCAGAGGCAATGATGCCCCCCCCCCCCCGCAAAAGAAAATGAAAGGCCAAAAAATGGACATAAGTAGTGAAAAAATATTTCTACTTTGGTTATTATGTTACAAACAAAAATTTATTCAGATAATCTTTGCATGTATGAATTAATCCCATGTTCTTTAAATTTTTTTCAAAACTTATACACTTGGATTTTATAAATATAAGCATATTTTAATAAAAATAAATTTTGAGGAAAAGGACAATTTTGGGATTAATGTTGATTCAGATACTATCCTTGCATGTTAAAAATTAACTAACAGTTACTCTAGCTATGTATCTATAAGCACTCTAATAAAAATAAAGTATATATATAAATATAAACTTATTACCACTCAACAATTAAAATTCAAAATTGCTTACTTTCTCTGTCCTCTTTGTTTTCGTGGTGCTGAGTTTTGTATTTTCTCACAGGCTCCATTGCTGTTGTCATCAATGGCCTTCTTGATAGAAGGGTGATTTTTCCGTGGCAAGATAAATTCAGGAGTTACTTTGAATTGTTTTAAGTCTCCTTGTCCTAAGGAACTTTTTTCACCACAGTAACAAAAAGCGCAGAGTTGTTCACTGGCACACACACAGATACACACACACACACAAAAAAAAAAAAAGGGAAAAGGAAAAGTTAGCTGACAAGGAAGAAAGTGGCTTAATTAAATTACTTTAAATGACAGAAACTTGTGCTTTAAAAACAGGTGAGTATAAAATAAGTCTTCAGTACCAGATAAACTTTTCAATATATATTCCAGTATATTTAGTGTTTATGTCATAAGGACAATTAAACTTAATGAACATTATATACTTTTAATTCTAATTTTCTACAGCATGATTTTTCTTTTAAAAAGTAGATATATCAAAGTAAAAAATTATTCTTCAATACTATTCTAGCATGATGGCAGGCTAGACAGACTACACTGACCACCTATAACAAACATACAGAGATGAAATGAAGCAGATACAGATGATAATTCAACCCTGAACTTCAGGGGAAAAGGCCAAAGAAGTGCATCAAATCTTGAGTAGGAGAAGAAGCTAAACAAATGCAGCAAACAAAGAGATGAAGAGAGAGAAGTGTCGTCAACTGGTCTGATAGCTGACAGTTTTGAATTTTTGCAAACAGTGTTCCAACTGGAACTTGGATCTCTTACCAAATACACTCACCAAAGACTACATAAATGACCGCCCAGGGGCTGGCAACCAGGAAGATGCCATTTACCCCTTGTTCCCTACACCTTCCCACTGACCTAAATGTGCAGTTCTACTTTTTCTTCTCTCTCCTCTCTCTCCCTTACACACACACACACACACACACACACACACACAAATTCTTCAAAAAAAATCACAGCATTGTTAATGAGGGGGAGTACAGAGTGAGGATGCAAAACCTATCTGTAGGCAACTGGACATCCACTTACCTAAGGGTTGGAGGAGATGAGCCAGTCAGAATGCAGTGTAATAATGATGAAACATACAACTTGCCTCTACTTCCTAAATGTTTCCTCCCCCCACTATCACGGTCCAAATTCTACCTTACAATTCTACAGATTTCTATTAACTTTAAGCTGCTTTTCTGCAACTTTTTAGAGCCTTCCTATAAATAAAATTTGAGAGAAAAGTAGTCTAACAAAAACTATACCCACTGAAACAAACCATCAAAAAGGACAGCTTAATAAAGTAAGTGAAGGGCTGAGCCCGGGTGGCGTAGTGGTTGTGTGCAGGACTGCAGCCCACTAGGTTGGCATATCAAATCCAGCAGCAGCTCTCCAGGCGCAAGGCTGGGCCTCCTACTCCCACCAGAGGGCAGTGATAAAAAAATAAAATAAAAATAAATAAAATAAGTGGGTTTGTAAAAACTGCTCTAATATTGAACCGAATACCAAAAGGTATGGGCAGAAAATCATAAAAAGTGGGCAGGACAGACACCTTTCCGACAGCATCATGTAAGACAAATGTGTATATAAGCAAAAAGTGGTGAAGAAAGCTGATGGTGCTCGGCTATCAAAAGATGCAGCGTCTGGAGTCTTAAAGGTTTGAAAGTAAACAAGTAGCCATCTAGCTCAGAAGCAACAAAGCCCACACGGAAGAAGCCACCAGCCTGTGTGACCATGAAGTGTTGAAGGAATCCGGTATCAGGCATCAAAGAACTAAAAATTAAGGGCTGAGCCCAGGAGGCATAGTGGTTGAGTGTGGGACTGCGGCCCACTGGATTGGCAGTTCAAATCCAGCAGCAGCAAGGCTAGATAGCTCCCACGACCACCAGATGGTAGTGATGCCCCAAAAAACTTTTTTGAAAAAATAATTTAAATTTTTATTATTAAAAATAAGGGGATGTACAGATTGGGGACCCAAAGCCTATCAATAGCTGAAGCGACATCCCCTTACAGAGGGGTTGCAGGGAGGAGGTGAGCCAGTCAAGGTACAATGTTTTAACAATTAAACATGCAAATTTTGTCTTGTTCTCAAATGCTTCCTTCTACCCACTATCATGATCTCATGATCCCAATTCTACCTGATAAATCCAGCTTGACAAGGGGATTTCCATTGAAGCCAGAAACATGGGGAATTCAGCATAGATGATCCCTTGAGGACTAGTGGTGGGAGTGGTGATACTGGGAAGGTGGAGGGATGGTGGAATAGAAGGGGGGAACCAATTTCAAGGATCTACATATAACCTCCTCTCTGGGGCACAGACAATGGCGAAGTGAGTGAAAGAGTACATCGGACAGTGTACAATATAAAAAAGTAATAACAATTTGTAAATTATTAAGGGTTAGTGGGGGAGAGGAGGAACGGGAAAATGAGGAGCTGGTACTGGGGGCCTAAGTGGAGGAAGAATGTTTTGGGGGTGATGATGGCAACAGGTGTACAAGTGTGCTTGATACAAATGATGTATGGAATGTTGTAAGAGTTCTAAGAGGCTCCAATAAAAAACATTTTTTAAAGAAGCAGGAAGGAATCTGAGATTAACATCCAAGAAAACATCACCCAAAAGCCAATCCACATACTGAAATGCCTTAACGTTGTAGTGAGTTCTTAAATTGGGCTACTAACGGAAAGATCAGCAGTTCAAACCACCAGCCAGTTCACAGGATCAAGATAAGGCTTTCCACTCCCATAAAACACACCAGTCTTGGAAACCCAGAGAGTGTCAATTCTGAAAAAGGATACTACACCTACAAGACTATTAAGAAACCAGAGAAAGAGATGGCAATTTTTTTAACTAAATCAGTTTTTTGGTGGTTCTTACATCTTGTTTGTTTGTTTGTTTGTTTTTTATTTTTGGGGGGCATCACTGCTCTCGATGGTGGAGTAGGAGGCTCAGCCCCACTGCTGGAATTGAGCCTCCGTCCCAGTGGGCCACAGTCCCGCGCACAACCACTACGCCACTGGGGCTCAGCCCGCTCTTACATCTTTTATCACAATCCATACATTCATCTACTTTGTCAAGCACGTTTGCACATATGCTGCTGTTGTCATTTTCAAACCATTCTCTTCCCACTTGAGTCCCTGATATCAGTTCCACATTTGAGATGTCAATTTTTAAACTAAGACAACTATATAAATTAAAACAAAAAAGGAAAAAAATTATCAAATTTCCAAGTGGACCGAAAGGAAGTCAAAACAATTTCAAGAGAAAACAAAGTGCTTAAGACTGAGTAGAAACAATAAATTATAAGGTAGTTCTGATATAAAAGTCAGACAAAGACTCACTAAAAAAGAAAATTACATATGTGTATCACCCATGAATATAAATACAAAAAATTCTCAATAAAAACAAAACCAATAGAACTTAACAAGATATCAAAAAATTCACCACAATCAAGTGAGTCACATCAGATAAGCAATGATGGTTCAACATTAGAAAAACAAGCAGCATGAGCCATCACATATATGAAACAAAGGAAATGAACTACATGGTCTTATCCATGACAAGGAAAAGGAATGGCCAAAAATCACTATCATTCCTGATAAAAAAAATGCTCAAGGAAGTAAAAACAAAAGTGAAGTTCCTCAAAATTGCTAAGGGGCATATAAACTAAATTAGCAGAGATATTAGTCTCAACAGAGGGACTGATAGTATTCCCTTTGTAAATGGGAACCAGACAAGGATGTCCTTTATCACCATTCTTATTCAATAGTTTACTGGAAGCCTTAGCCAGGGTAACGTAGTAAGAAAGAGAAATTAAAAGCACCCAGATGGACAAGGAAAAATATCTCTATTTAAAGATAACATGAGGGCTAAGCCCCGGTGGTGTAAGCGGTTGAGTGCGGGACTGCAGTCTGTGAACTTGGTGGTTCAAATCCAGCGGCGGCTCTCAAGAACAGCGCTGGGTAGCGCCCATACCACCAGAGGGCAGTGATGCCTGCCCCCCCAAATAAAAAGGTAACACGAATTCCCTCCCAGGGAGATGGACAACTAAAAGTTGGTGACGGGAGACATCAGACATTGTAAAATATTAAAAAAAAGAATTAACTTATAAATTATCAAGGATTTATGAGAGAGGGAAGGGGGAAGAAGGGGAAAGGATAAGAAGCTGATACCAATGACTCAAGTAGAAGGAAAATATTTTGAAAGTGATGATGGCAACAAAAATAAAATGATTTTTAAAAAAAGAAAATATGATCATATTCATAGAAAATTGCAAAGATTCAATATGAAAGTGACTAAAAATTTCTGAAAGATTAAGCATGGCAGCAGGGTAAAATATTAACATGTAGAAAACCAATTTGATTATTTTACAGTGTAGAGAAAATCAGGAATATCATTTAAAATAGCAAACTGAAAGATAAAATATTTAGGGATAAATCTTACTCTTGTTGTTAGGTCTCATCCACTCAGTTCAGAAACATAGCGAACTTCTGTACAACAGTACATAACACAGCCCATTCTTGCAACATCTTTACAATTGTTTTTATGTTTGACCCTATTGTTGACAATATCCTGTTGCTAATTTAATTGCTGTGATGGGAATAACATAATCAAGAGGAATGATGTGGTGCTCACTGTCAAAAAGGTCACTACAAAATCAATTATGAAGTACAATGATATCTGTGATTGGATACCAGCTATCCACCTTCTACAAAATCCAATCAATGAAACCATTATTTATATCAATGCAACAAACATTGATGAAGAAAGTGAAGAAATATACCAATGATAGTCCAAAATTGATAAAAATGTACCATCAAGATCCATTGATAACTATTGATGACTGGACTGCAAAAGTGAGAAACAACAAGAAACAGTGATTAGAAAATATGGATTTGGTGAATGAAACAAAACTGGAGGTTGCACGACAGAATTTTACAAATCAACACTTGTTCACAGCAAATATCTTTCTTCAACAACATTAAAAGCAACTATATACACAGACTTCCCCAAACAGACAACAAAGAAATCAAATTGATTATAAGGTTCTACATAAAACCTCTTCCCTGGGGTATGGACAACAGGGAAGTGGATGAAGAGAGGCATCCGAAGTAGAAAACATGTTTTGAGAATGATAAGGGCAACAAAGGTACTTATACGCTTGACATACAATGGATGGATGAATAGATTGTGTTGAGTTGTATGAACCCCCAATAAAATGAGCGTTTAAAAAATTGATTCTGTATGTAAAAAGTGAAGATGGAAAAGCTCAAAATAATCAGATAAAACTAGGCCAGGGGCTGACTGTGGAACAGACTATCAATTGCTCATATCTACGTTCATGCTAAAGCTCAAGAAAATTAAAACAAGTCCACTAGAGCCAAAATACACTCTTGCGTACATCTCTTACCAGAATGACAAAAACATCTCAAGAATGGTTTTGACACCCTGAGCACTAATGACAGAAGACCTGATGAGCTCTGGGAGGACATCAAGAGCATCATTCATGAAGGAAGCAAAAGGTCATTAAAAGGACAGAAAAGAAAAAAAAATCAAAGTATATATCAAAAGAGAATGAAACTTGCTCTTAAGCACAGATTAACTAAAGCAAATATAAGAAATGATTAAAAGAGGTGGTGCGTAAGCACTCAGACAAGATATCTAAAAACTGAGCCCTCATTACTTCATAAGGGTGAAAAGTCTGCTGCAGCCAACAAAAGGCACAAGAAGAACGGTGTATGCTCCAAGCAAAAGCAAAACTAAATTCAAGAAGATGGATAAACCAACCAAATGATGATTCCATAACTACCGGTATACTTTCATCTTTCATATAAAGGCTAAAAATGTCTTCAAAGCAGAATTATTCTTACCTATAGGTGAACAAAAAATTGATCCTTTATCTAAAAATTTATGGTTATTTATTCTGATTCAAGTCTGAAGGAATTAGATTAACCCTAACCTACTGCTCTGCTCTAAAGAATCTAAGCATATTTTTCCTCAATAACACAGAAAGCGATCTTCTTCAAATTTAAAGCTTACTAATTAATGTCACCCAGATTTATATCCCTGTGCTCGCTGAATTTTCTCCATGTCCAAGTCACTATCATTCTTCACAAACATCCAATCCACGGTGGTTACGTTCTAACCTGATTCTGGCTTCCACACCAACAGAGACCATGGGACTTGAGGGATCCTCAGGTACAGAACTCTGAAGAGGGGGAACTGGCTGTTTGTTGTCCATTTCTGCTCCAGCATCCTCTTCTGCCGATTGTTCTTTGACTTCTGCTGTACAAAAAACAAAAGAATACAAAAAGTTCATGTGCAGGCATATAAATAAATTTATTTCTAAAGCATAACTGAGTTGATTCTGCCTCAGACAAAGTAGGGTTTGTCCCCTTTGCCCCGTTGGGTTCCTGAGGATACTTTTCCTTTTGTTCAACTTATATTTGACTGAGAAATTCAACTAATAACAGATAAGAACTTGAATTTTAAAACTATAGTAATTCATCTAGAAAACAAAAATATTTATGTCCACTATCAGTCTCACACACCAGTTGATGGGATATTTTGATAGTTTTATTATGAATTTTCTTATAATTTATTTTTTATAAATTTACTTAGAATACACTTCCAAGTTAAAGTCACTTTTTAAAAGAGTTGTGTATACATCATCACAATTTATTCTGGTGTTCCTCTCCACATTCATTATTTGCTCACAAATTTCATTCATACTGTCTCCTATCCCTGATAAACCATTTTATCAATTATTGTCTCTAAGTATCCATTCCTTCTATGCCCTAGAAACTCTAACAGAAACAAACAAAATAAGCAGAAAAAAGATAGTAATGTAAAAATAAAATGTAAGAAAGAAAAGACCACTGACAATCTTTTAAAAAAGAAGAAAACAAATTTGTTATGGTAAAATCAAGATATCTTAAACCTAGAGCAAATTCAGGCTGAGTCAAAGAGGGAGATCAACTGACCAGGGATGCTATAATACTGTACATCCATCCACCAAAAATTCAAAAATTCAAGTTAACAAATCATCATCTGATAGCAAAGGTGTGCTGTCCCTCGATTGTGGCCAGAGGGGATATTGGAGTCTTACTATGCTAGGTACTCTGAAGATGAGCTCCCACTGTCCTCCATAGACTTTCACAATTGAAGCTTTGATGCATTTCCCTTCATCGTATTCTGATTATGCCACTGTCATCTTTGGATCACATGTGCTGGTGTGCTCCCTTCATGAGGCTGACACCTCACTTGGACAGTTGCTTATTTGAATACAAGTCTTTAGACCCCAGACCCTATTAAACGTGATAGCTGGACACCACGGGCTTTCTTTACCAGCCTTTGCTATAGCACCCTCATCTTCAATGAACTCTTCATGAAGTCAAACATTTAACGGAACCATGTTGTAAGAACAAATGGTTCTTGGCTTGAGAACAGAATAATGTGGGTGTCCAGAATCCATCTGACTGGTCAAAGGATTAATATCTGGTTTACTTTAGCAGATATTTTGTCATTTTAAAATAATTTGTATTAATCATTTTATTGCTAGCTCTTACAGACATAACAACCCATAATTCAGTTAGAACAATCATAATTTTACAACTGCTACTACCATTAGTTTCAAAGTTTATTTTTCTTCATAAGCTTTCATATCAGCTCCCTTTATCCCCTCCTGCACACCCTATGCCCCAGGAAACCTTTTTATATATCCACTATCTTACACTATCCAATGTATCCATTCACCTACAATTCTGTTCTTTTTTCCCCTTGTTTGGGGTTATACAGCCATTTTTGCTATCAGTCCCCTCTCCCCTACCTTCCCATACCCTCAGGGAATCCTAACTCTCATTACTGTTTCTGAAGGGTTCTCTTGGCTTTCATGCATCAATCACTCTTAATTATACACAGGTACATGTGCAGGTCTCACATGATTAATGAGGTAAAACCAAGACCACAATAATAAGGGGAGGAAATATTAAAGAACTAGAGGTTAGTTATGTTTCATCAGTGCTTGACTGCTCCCTAGATTTATCATCCCTTCTGTGAGGGACTATCCAATTCTCTTACAGGTGGGTTTTGGGTCTCCACTTTGTCTACGCTCCTTTCCATCAGTTTGATTGCTTGTTTTAATACCTATCCCAGTCAACACCTCATGATCACACAGACTGGTGGGCTTCTTCCATGTGGGCTTTGCTGCTTCCTGCTAGATGATTTCTTATTAACTTCAAGTCTGTAAGACTCCAGGTGCTATATCTTTTAATAGCTGGGAACCCTCAGCTTTCTTCACTACATTTGCTTAAGCGCCCACTTTGTCTTCAGTGATCTTGTCGGGAAGGTATCAGATAGCACCACATTATGAGAACAAACCATTCTTGTACTGAGGTTAAGATTTAAGTAGAGGCTCAAAGTTCATCTGTTTCCTTAAGACTAAGAATAATACAAATGAACAAAAGAAAAACATAGTCAATCATCCACTTTGGGGTAAGGGGATTACATTAATAACATCAGTAATCTATCCAATGGAATAAATTTGAGAAAATTAATTTACCCAAAGATAATCATACTCTAAATTGCAATCCATGAGTTATTGCTTTGTACAGATTGAATTCTTAAATGACTGAACTCTGTTTAGATTAAGCATGGGGACTGCTACTAAGAGAAATTTTCCTGTAACATTCTTTACAAGGGCAGATATCCTTACCTATCAGATTAACTCCTGTCATGTTAATGCAAGGGGTACATTGATAGCAAATATATCAGTTCTGGTTCCTCTTTCATTAGATAAATCAGGAGTCCCACCCAAGGTCCAATGATCTATAGTCTTGGGTGACATTTGTGATTTTTGTGATTTATGATGGGGTTGTATTCCTTGTCATTCCCTGGGGCACTGCCATCATCATATCCTTTAAATTGGATTTCTATCATATCTTCTGTTGTAGACAAAACAGCCAACTCTGTTCAAATTCTACTGGTGAGAATTTGCCACGCTCGACAGCAGAAGTGTAAACTCTACCTCAGTAGTTTGTATATATTGAAACTCAAATGTCATAAGAACAAAGACTTTGTCTTTTGCCCATTTTTCATCAGTTATATGTCTCATCTTTTTTAATATATAGGTTTCATCTGACTGATCTGTACAGTTAATTATAAATTTAGGATTTGAAAACCTATTTGGTGAGACAAATTGTATGAATTTTCCCTCAAATAGTAGTGTATTTTTTCCACTTTCATCATGCTTGTCATACAGAAATCTTAAATTTCAATATATTCCATTCTAGTTATGTAGCCATAACAAATGAAAGAATTTTTTTTAAAAAACCCTCAAACATATATTCTGTATACTATTGTTCATTTTCAATATTATTTACAAGTCAAATAGTATCAAAAGTCAAAAGTCAAAAAAAGAAACTTCTGTGTCCATCAAAATGTAACATACACAATAGAAATCTATTTGGTCACAAAAACAAAGTTCTGCAGCTCCACAGTAGCAAAGGCTGGGCCTCCTACTCTCACCACCAGAGGGCAGTGATGTCTCCCCCCCAAAAAAAGTTCTGAAAAGTGTTATATTCCATAAATGAATTTGAAACATTATTCTGAGTGAAGTAAGACAGCCAAAAAGGGAAAAAATTATATACCATCCCACTAACATAAAGTATATAGGACTGACAAGTATACATGGTTTATTCATTATTATTAGGGCTAAAAGGGAGGAGGAAATGAGCAATGACTGCTTAAAGAGACACAGAATTGCTTTTTAAGGTAAAAAATAGCATTTATAAATTGATAGCACTAAGTATCAGATCTACAAATATGCACGACATTTTACCAAGAGAAATAAATCTTTCACTAAGAATCTTTATTAAAAAGGTTTTATTGTAAAACATACACAACAAAACATTTGCCATTCTAACCATTTCAAAGTACATAATTCAATTGCATTCACCATGTTGAACAGTTGTGATCACTACATTTCCGAAAGCTTTTCTTTGGAAACAAAGAATTTAGAAGACACTATGATTAATAGCTCAAAATTATTTTATTTTTTATAATCAACTTTTCTATTTCAACTAAAAATGTGATCTTGCATTAAAAACATTTCACCATTAATTTATTTTGATAGGACGTATAATTCTTTGTCATGTTTCTAACAAATTAGGGGCCACTTTGAAGTCTTCAAACTTTGACCTCAAGGACTCTTTTAATAAAATGTTCTTCTCTTTTAATTAGGGGAGGTAATAGATGCCATTTTTCTTTTTTTTTAAATCATTTTACTGGGGGCTTCTACAACTCATCATAACCCATCCATCCATCCATTGTCTCAATACATCTGAACATATGTTCCCATCATCATCATCATCGTTGCAAAGCATTTTCTTTCTACTTCAATCCTTGCTATCAGCTCATTTTTCCCCTCCCTGTCCATCCGTGTCCCCCCCCCCACTGTGAATCCTTGATAATTTACCTTTTTCTTTTTTCTCTCATATCTTGCATGATCCCATGTCTCCTGAGCCCCCTTGTCTGTTGTCCATTCCCCTGGGAGAGGGTTATATGTAGAACATTGTGATCGGTTCCCCCTTTCTATCCCGACCTTTCCCTTACCTCCTGGTATGGCTCCCCTCAACATTAGTCCTGACGCGTTTATCTGTCCTGTGTTTCCAGCTCTTGACTGCACTCGTGTACATGCTCTGGTCTAGCCAGATTTATAAAAGAGACTTAGGGTCATGATAGGGAGTGGGAGGGTAAGAGCGAGGTGTGTGTGTGTGTGTGTGTGTGTGTGTGTGTGTGTGTGTGTATCATTAAAAAAACAGGAGAAAACTGTATGTTTCACTGGTCTCAACAGCACCCTGACTGGCCCATCTTCTCCCCACAACCCTTCTCTCAGGGGGTGTCCAATTGCTTACTGATGGGCTTTGGGCCTGCACTCGACACTCACCAGCCCCATCATTCACGATGATTTTTTTTTTTTGCTCTTTGATGCCTGATATCTGATAGATCTGTTTCTTACAGTTTCAATCTACTCATCTCCAAAATAAAAAATATTTAGGGGGTATAAAACAAACTGAAAGTTTATACTATTTCATATTCGTCAAAATGCTCATGAGACAGGGCTGAGCCCCGGTGGCGTAGTGGTTGTGCGCGGGACTGCGGCCCACTGGGACGGAGGTTCAATTCCAGCAGTGGGGCTGGGCCTCCTACTCCCACCACCGGAGAGCAGAAAAAATGCTCATGAGACGACATGGCAGTATAGTATTTTATTAAGGAAAAATTAGTCCTCAGTTTCAAAGTTTGAAGGCTTGACAATGGCCCCTGGATTGCAGCCATTGGTGGTGATAGAAACGATTTTTAAAGTCGAAAGATAAATGTTATTAGAAAGGAATAGTTGAGCTGAGTGCTGGTGGTGCAGCGGCTGTGTGTGGGACTGCAGCCCAGAGGGTTGGTGGTTCAAATCCAGCAGCAGCTCTCCAGAAGCACGCCTGGGCTTCCTACTCCCACCAGGGCAGTGATGTGAGAAAAAAGGGAAGGGGAGGGAATAGTTGAGGGTGACGGCTATCACTCTACACACCACAAAAAGTTGGTGGATAAAAGAAGAGAGGAGGGGCTGTACTAATTATTCTTTGTTTGGGCGAATAGAGAGGTTTTACAGAAAAGATCTAATTCAGTTTTTGAGTTAGAAGCAAGAGAAAAGAACTCCAACTGCCACTGAAAGTAGGATTGTAGAGGATGTACCAGGGAAGAGCACCTGAAGTCCTAGCAGAAGATCAATGTCCCTTCATGTCTAGCAATTCAGTATGAGAGACAGTGTGCATAAATCATTTTATTGAAATAAAGTCATGATTCGGGAGAAATGGTTTGAAAATCCTCTGAATATAAGGTTGCTTCACAAGAAAGTATGGGTCAAGTGTTTGGGGGTGGAATCCAGAAGAATGGTAAAAAGAAAGAGATTCAAGGTGTTTTCTTTTCAGCTATTCATTTCTAAGTGGTGAGGGTGTGGTGGTTGTTTAGAGTTTATCATAATTTCTATTTATAAATTTTGACGAAACTATTTGCAAAATTGTGGAAAACTGACGGGATGCCCGCAAAGCCTTCAGCTCTAGAGAAAGCTAGAAAGAGCCAGAGGTTTTCCTGGCTGGCTTCTACCCTAAAGCTTCTACAACCAAAGAAAGAGGAATAGAGTTCTGCTTGTAATACTAGAAATCCTATAAAGTGACCACCTATAAAAATACTTGACAGAAAACACTCTATCTCTACCCAAAGACGCATGGAACATAGGTGAGATGGCTTGTTTGCCCTATTGCTAGGTAACAAAGGAGGAAGAGAGTTCCAGATGCTCTCTGAATCCAGTTGGACTTTGGGCAATTTCCTGTGAATGAACTGCTGCCATCATATTCCAACTGTCTTCTAATATTGATCTTTCCTAATACCTTCCATGCTTCGCTGGATTGTCGTTCCTTGAAATAGGAACAAATGTGGAACTCTTCCAGGAAGTCACCTAAGCAACTGTCGTGCAATTTTTCTTTGCATAGGCAAGTGAGTTCTTCCAAGGTAACATTCATTTGCTGAAGCATTTCAATGAGTATTCCATAAATTCAAGGGACCTTATTCATCTCCACTGCCTTTAATGCAGCTTGGACTTGTTCCTTTGAAACCAACTGTTCCTGGATCATATGCTACCACCTGAAAGGACTTACCATCCACCAATTCTTTTTGGTACGACTCTTGTGTAATCAATTTCTAACCACTAGGTGGCAAACCTGCAGTGGTAATTGTACTGAAGAACCTAATTAAGTGCAAGTTTAAGACGTTCCCAAGACAAACTCTACAAGACTGTAACTCGTTAAACTACACTGCCAATGTGCCAGGCATTCTTTGAAAATACTAAGGTACATTCAGTATGACCTCTGCAGTGAAATATAAGGGGGTACTCCCTCACCCCCCCCCAAAACAAAAAAGCTTCATTGGGCAGAGCTTTTATAGTATGCATTTTTCACCAGAGGCAAGCATCAAGCAACTCACTCTTGAGTTAATACACTCAGTAGCGCCACCTGGAAAGGTTCTCGCTGGTCTTTTTTTTTTTTTTCCTCCTCCATAAGGGCAGTTTTGCTCCAACCTTGCTTTTTTTGTGATGGCCGATTTAAGAGACGTGTGCAATGGTGAAATTCTGTTTCCTCCTCTAAACATCTATCAACTTCCCAAACAGACAAAAGTGTCAACGACATTTTTGCACATGTTCTTGAAGACCAAGGACGAACCACTGAAGAGATACGGAACTTCTGGACTACCTTGGAGCTTGGTTCACCAAATTCAATGAAGAGTTGAGAAGGAGAAGGGTCACTGTGAAATTGGTGCCTCGGACTCTGACTGACCAGGAAAAAGAACATTGAGTGGAAACATGCCATGCTTTGAAATAACTGCTCCGAAGTGACCCATACTTTTTCCCCGAGGTCATTACTGGTGATGAGGTATAATGCTATTCTTATCACCTCAAAAGCAGTGGAAGATGCCATCGTCAACTGGTCGTCCCCAGAAAACGCACGTGCAAAATCAAAGCCCAAGACGATGCTAATTTGTTTTTGGTTTTGTGTGCTGATAGTGCATTCGGAGGGGCTTTATACCAGGGCAGACTGTTAATCGGGCTACTTGGAGGTTCTGAGAAGATTGTGTAACAATGTGTTGACAGAAAAAGGCCTGATTCGTGACCAGGGTGGGATGGAGGACTGGTTTTTGCCACCACAACAGTGCATCTGCTCATGCAGCCATCTCCCCGTGCCAATTTTGGCAAAAAAACAGCATGCCTTTTTCCCCCCATGCACCCTACTCATCTGACCTCATTCCACATGACTTCTTTTTGTTTCCACGAACGAAGAGGGACACGAAAAGGGAGTGATTTGATGATGGAGAGAAGATGATGAAAAACACAAGGGAGGTGCTGCCAGCCATCCAAACAGATGAGTTTGAAAAATATTTCCAAGAATAGAACCGCAAACTTGAGAAATGTATTAAGTGTAATGAAGAGTACTTTGACTGTGATATCATATTTTTGTAAAAAGTTTAAAAACCATAGCTTTGGGGAAAAATTCTGGTTTGGGGGGAAGGGTACCAAATTCATATTGCTGTTTAAAAATTCTTGCCTCCACCACCCTAGTAAGCATCACCTAAGCCTAAATATGACATGAAAAAGTTAACATCAACAAAAAGACTATTAGGCAAACGTCTGGCAAATGGTCAACTAGGTAGACAAGCTACCCAGATTACATACAATGATGACACAAGAAACCAAAGTAAACATCACAATGATAATGCCTAGAACATTGAGTTTCAAAAGAAAATGATATTGAAATGCACTGGATATTGATTAGAACAAGAAACTGAATGAAGACAGTGATTGGCCTAACATAGTTTGCCCATTTCGAATATTTACAACTAGTGTTCTGATTGAGCAGCATCCTGATAATCTACTCAACCCATCCAAGACCACATCAACATCCGCTGGCCAGAAATGAATAAATTTCTAGAGTGACATTATCTTACGAAACACACACAGACTGAGGTAGATAGATTTCAAAAGATTTCAACAGATTCTTAACAAAATTAAAACTTGAACATTTTTAAAAGGGTGTGTGTGTGTGTGTGTGTGTGTGTGTGTGTGTGTGTAAACCCGCTCAACAAAAAGGCCTGGCCCAGATGGTTTTATAGATTTTTTCTTCCAAACATTCAGAGAGAAAGAGCTGACTCCAATTCTACTCAAATTTTTCCAGAAAAGTAGTAAACTTTTAAATAATCCAGAATCATTTCACAAGTTAAACTCTGATAAAGACAGGCAAAGATCACTATAAAAGGAAATTTTACATATATATGTCTGTGTGAAGAGAGACATTCTAATTCTCAACAAAATCCTAGCCAGTAGAAAATTTGGCAGTATATCATCCCTAAGTGAAATTAATACTAGGTATGCAAGGAGGAGTCAACATTAGAAAATCAATATCATTCTTCATATAAATAAAATCATACCTGGTATGAATTTCACTTAGGGATGATACATTACCAAGTTTTCTACCTGCTAGGATTGTGTTGTGAATTTGGCAGAATCCAACACTCATTTTTAAAAAGTAAAATGTTCAATAAATAGAAGGGAAATTCATGAATACAATTAAGGGCACATATACAAAAGAAAGGAGTACCAGTGGAATTCTAGTAGCCCTTCGGCTGCCAACCACAAGGCTAGCATTTCAGAGCCACGGGTTACTCCTCAGGAGAAAGACCCGGGTTACTCCTCAGGAGAAAGACAGGCTTTCTATTCCTGTAAAGAGCAGTAGTCTCAGCAACCCAGTGGCAGACCTACTCTGTCTTACAGGGTGGCTATGAGTTTGACTTAACTCGGAGGCAGTGAGTTTTCTGAAGTCAAAATTAAGGGCCAACATCATTCTCAACTGCAAGCTCTGACTCTGTGTCCAAGAAGCCGAGAAGAATGCCCTTTATCTCCTACTCGATATTATAAGTCTTAGCCAGAGCAATAAGGAAAAAGAAATTAAGGACACCCAAATAGCAAGGAAAAAATAAAACACATTTTACTTGTACACTCTATGATCCTATGCATAGAAAATCCCAATGTACCAGAAAGAAAATTCCTTAAACTAAATGAAAGAATCAATAAACTGGCAGGATACACAATCAACAAATAAAAATAAGGTGTATGATTTCTTTACACTAAGAAAACGCTGAGGGCTGAGCCCCGGTGGCGTAAGTGGTTGAGTGCGGAACTGCAGCCCGCAGGCTTGGCGGTTCAAATCCAGCGGCGGCTGGGTAGCGCCCACGACCACCAGAGGCAGTGATGCCCACAAAAAAAAACAAAAAAAAACACAAAAAAAAACACAAAAAAAAAAAGAAAACGCTGAAATGGAAATCAGAAAACAATGATTTATAATAACCAAAAACCAAACAAATTCACGGTCACTAAGTCAACACTGATTGCTTTAAGACAGAATAGACCTGGGCCGCCTCCTCCCACTACGGGAGAGCAGTGAGGGCCCCCCCCCCAAAAAAAAAAAAAAGACAGAATAGACTTGCCCCTGTGAGCTTCCCAGAGTGTACTGAGAGGGAATAGAAAGCCTAATGTTCTCCAGTGGACTGGCTGCTGGTTTCAAACTGCTGACCCTGGGGACACGGACTAACACCACTACACCATCAGAGCTCCTTACGATTTATAATAACAATCGCCCCCACCCCAAGGGGATATACTTAGTAATGAACTAGGCACAGAAACAGAAGACATGCACAAAGACAACTACAAAACCTAACAGGAAACTAATGAAAATGTACATAAACCTTGCCCACGGATAGAAAGGTTATTATTGTAAAAATGTCAACACTCACCAAAGCCACCTACAGATATAATGCAATCCAATATATTCCAATATCATGCGTTAAAGATATGGGAAAAAACTAACCACTAACTTAAAAGTAAAGAGACTTTGGATAAGTAAATCACAAGGAAAGATGAACTAAGTAGGAAGCCTCTCACTTAGTTTAATTGCAAAATCTACTTCATAACCACCATAGTCTGAATAGCGTGATACTCAGACAAATGGAACCACACTAGGAATCCAGCGTGAATCCACAGTCCTGGTGTCTATGAATCAGACGACTAACCACAAGATCAGCAGTGCAAAATCATCGGCAGCTCCAAGAGAGAAATATGCGGTTTTCTGTTTCTCAAACAGACATGGAACTACTTTTCTTCTTCTTCTTCTTCTTTATGTCTATCAATAGAAGATAGGCAGGATAAACAATCCTGAGATGAAAATGATGGAATCAACCATTCCAGGGAGGACACGGGAGAGGAGGTGATGGGGGAAAGAGCAGGAGTGCAAATAACCCGGGATGAGGGAACGACAAGCTATCTAAAGTCAGGAGCAAGGAGGGCACAGAATGGCGGGTGGGGTTTGATCAAGTGCAATGTAGCTGAAAGGGATTACTGAGAGCCAAATGAAGGTTGAACATGGTAGTGGGACAGGAAGAAAATAAAAGGAGATAGTGGAAAGAGCTGGAGGCAAAAGACATTTATAGAGGTATAAATATAGTACACACCTATGTAAGTAAATTAATATATAACTATAGGACGATAAGTCTATGTCATGTAATTTATATGTTTAAGTACCAAGGGAGCAGATGGACATTGGGCCTCTAATCAAGTTCTCATTCAACACAAGAACACTTTGTTCTAATAACCTGACATTCTTTGGTGTTCACCTTCCTGACAGGATCGCTGAGGACAAAATGGATGGATAAGCAAATGTGGTGAAAAAAGTTGATGGTGCCTGGCTATCAAAAGAGCTAGTGTCAGGGGCCTTAAAGGCTTGAAGCTAAAACAAGCATCCAGATAGCAGAGAGCCAACAAGCCCACATGGAAGAAGCATACCAGCCTATGTGACCACGAGGTGTTGTTGGGATCAGGTACAGGCATCAAAAAAATCCAAAAACAAAACCATATTGTTGAGAATAAGAGGGATCTCAGCAGAGACCCAAAACCCACCTGTAGACAATAAGAGACCCCTCACAGATGGGTCGCAAGAAAGGTATTATCAAACAGGGTGCAGCATGGCACCAATGAAACACACACTATTCCTCTGGTTCTTGAGGCTTCCTTGCCCCCTACTATCTTAAACCAATCCTGCCTGTCACTGCCAGTTAGGCTGTATCAAGTACACAGGTACAGAAAAGAGCTCAGGATCTATGGAATCTAGGTCAAATAAACCCTTCAGGAAAAGAGATGGGAATAGCAATACCAGCAGGGTAGGGAAGCAGAAGCCATGGGGAGAGGAGAGAGGAAGAAAGTGCAGGGGAAGGGAGACAGCAGTCAGTGTAAGAAATGAAAATAATAATTCACAATTTCTCAAAGGGTTATGAGGGTGGCAGGTGGGGAGGGAAAGAAAGAGGGGCTGATAACAAGGGCTCAAACAGAAAGCACACACTTAGAAAATAAGGATGGCAACAAATGTTCAAATGTGCTTGATACAATTGATGTTATCGATTGCAGTAAGAGCTGTAAAAGTCCCAATAAAACGATTCTTAAAAAAAAAAAAAAAAACACCATGTCTGGATAAATAAGCAAATGTGGTCAAGAAAGTGGAGAGTGGCCAGCTAATAAAAGGTACAGTGTCTGAGTTTTAAAGGCTTGTAGTTAATCAAGCGGCCATCTAGCAAGGAAGCAACAAAGTCCACATAGAAGAACACCAGCCTCTGTGATCACGATGTGTCAACAGGATCAGGGTTTCAAGCATCAGAAGCCCCCAAACCCCAACCATGTCAATGCTAGCAAGGGGAGTTGGAGTGGAGACCTAAAACCCATCTGTAGATAAGAGGACATGCCCTCACAAAAGGGGCACAAGGAAGGGAAGAGTTAGCAAGAGTGCAGGATAACCAACGAAACATACAACTTCCCTCAAGCTTTTTACCTGGCCCCCACACTATCACGACCCCAGTTTTACCTTACAAATCCATCTAAAACAGAGCATGTACCCTAGTACAGACAAGAGCTCACAACACACAGAATCCAGGGCAGATAAACCCCTCGGGAAAAATAATGGGAGTAGCAATACCAGGAGGGTTGAGAGAGAAATAGGAGAAAGGAGGAACCAATCACAGTGATTGACTTACAACCTGAAAACTCCAGGTGGTATGAACAACAGAAAGGAGGGTCAAGGGAGATGGTGAGCAGTGTAAGATATTAAAATAACAGTAATTTATCATTTATCAAGGGTTCATGAGGGTGAGAGGGGAAGGAGGGAAAAAGGAGGAGCTGATACCATGAGCTCAAGCAGAAAGAAAATGTTTTGAAAATGATAATGGGAACATATGTATAAAAGTGACTGATACAATTGATGTATGGAATGTTAGACGAGCTACAGGGTCCCCAGTAAAATGACTGTTAAAAAAATAAAAAGATTACAACCTCAAAATCCCACAGGGGCAGCTCTTATAGGGTTGCTATAAATTGCTATGAGTTTATTAATCACTGATAATTCAACACAAGGCTGAAACACATTAAATGAGTAAAAGGTAATCACAATAACAAAGGGAGAGGACAAAACTGGATGTCCACTTGCAGAAATATTAAAGGATATATATCTCACACGGTATACACAGTGAATTCAAGATGGATCAAAGACCTTCGAGGAAAAGGCAGAAACAAATTTGGGGGCATCACACATGACATACCAGTAAGCACACTACCAAACACACCTAAAATTGTACAAAGAACAAGCAACAAATATGACTGAGAATGCATAAAAACTAGATGCTTGTGCATCAAAAAGTATCACATTAGTTTAGGTATTGAATTTTTTTAAATAAAATTCCCAGATTAGTCCTTTGCCAGATATCATTATCAAAATTATTCCCAAACCATACTTTTTTCATGATACCCATGAAACACAATGTTCTGAGGAACTCACTGCTTGAGCAGAAAACAGTATAGAATTTGTTCTTTGTCCCAAAGGTGGACATCCCATCATTCTTTAAAGATGATTTTTTTTTTTGCAAACCTCTTGAAATGATAACTACTCCTTAAGATATATTTGACACAGCTGATTCATTTATTTGGGGGGGGGGGCATCACTGCCGCTGGTGGTCGTGAGTGCTACCCAGTGCTGCTTCTGAGAGCTGCCACTGGATTTGAACAGCCAGGCCCGCGGGCCGCAGTCCTGCACTCAACCACTTATGCCACGGGGGCTCAGCCCATGGCTCATTTATTAAAAAGAGCATAAAATCTCTGGGGAAAAGATCTGTGGTGTTTGCACAGATGGTGCTCCAGCTGTGCTAGGATGTCGATCTGGATTCCAACGTTTGGTACTGAATGAGTCACCAAAAGTCATCAAACTCCCTGTAAGATTCATTGGCAAATATTAGCAACAAAGACACTGCCAGAGAGTTACAAAAAGTAATGAAAAGCATCCTAAGTTCTGTTAATTTTGTAAAGGTGAACACTTTAAAACTCGACTGTCTTCGCAACTGTGAGAGTTGGATGTGGCGAATAATGCTCTGCTATTCCACACTGAAGTGAGATGGTTGTCGAAAGGAAAAGTTTTACAATGTGATTTTGAGCTCAAAATGTTGAACTCAAAATGTTTTTTAATCAGAAAGCAAAACCGCGGTTCAAAGCACTTTTCAGCGATAAACGTGAACTGCTGAAAATAGCCTACTTGGTTGACATCTATGCCACCTTGAATGGATTAAATTTTATCACTGCAAGGACCAAATGCAACATGCCTTGATTCATCTGAAAAGATCTGATCACTCCAAATGAAACTTCAGCTTTGGCCAAAAAATATTGGATGAAAATAAAATTGTCATGTTGCCTACCTTATGTGCTATCTTTGAGGAACATGACATTGAACCAGACAAAAAGATGATGATGATGGCAATTTCTGTGAAAGAATACCTGCACGTGCTTGCAGACAAAATTTCATCACACTTTCCAAATCTACCTGATATCCCATTTGTATTTGCCAGAAGCCCAGGGCTAAAGTTGAAGCTGTTCCTTGAAGCACAAGAGGAGTTCAACGAACTTATTAACAGTGATGCAGCAAGAACTGATTTCTCTACAATGCCAGTTACAAAATTCTGGATCAAACATTTGTAGCCATATCCTGCCCTATCTGAGACTGTTGCGCCTGCTTCTTCCATTCCCAACAACATCTCTTTGTGAAACAGGGTTTTTCGGCTTGTTAGTTTTCAGGTCTAAATACAGAAGTAGACTTGTGTGGAAGATGATCTTCACTCTGCTCTTGCAAAGACTGTCCAAGAATTCTTTCTCTGGTGAGAAAGAAGCGATCTCAACCTTTGCACTGACTTTGGCTTTTTAACACACATTGTCTCAAAATGTAGCAATGTAGTTTACTATTGTTATATTAAGACTGTTACCCATGTTACACTATGCTTCAAGACAAAATATCATTTATTTGTAATTAGAAATAAATATTTCACATTATATAATTACATATTGCTTTTGTGATTAATCACTATGCTTCAATTATGTTCAATTTGTAACAATGAAAATACATCCTGCATATCATATATTTACATTATGATTCAGAACAGTAGAAAAATTAAAGTATGAAGTAGCAATGAAAATAATTTTATGGTTGGGGGCCACCACAACATGAGGAAATGTATTAAAGGGTCACAGGGCTAGGAAGGTTGAGAACCACCATTCTAGTTCTTTAATGCTTTCGACTTCCCCGCCCCTCACCCTCCAATCATGACCCCAATTCTACTTTACAAATCTGGCTAGACCAGAGCATGTACAGAGGTACAAATAAAGAGGGGGGAATACAGGAAATCCAGGACAGATGAACCCCTAAAACCCATAATGAGAGTAGTACTACCAAGAAGGGAAGGAGATGGGGGAGGTGGGAGGAACCGATCACAAAGATCTGCCTCCCAGGGAGACAGGAGACAGAAAATTGGGTGAAGAGAGACATCGGTCAGTGTGAGATATGAAAAAATAATAATAATTCATAAATCAAGGAATCAAGAGGGAGGGGAGGGAGGCGGCAAAATGGGGAGCTGATTCCAAGGGCTCAAGCAGAATGAAAAAATGTTTTGAAAATAATGATGGCACCAAATGTACAAATGTGCTTGACACAATGGACAGATATATGGATTATGATAAGAGCTGTATGAGCCCCAAATAAAATGATTAATTTTTTTTTTTAAAGTTATACTTTCAGAAACCCACAGGAGTAGTTCAATTCTATCCCACAGGGTCCCTACAGAGAATTGACTTGATGGCAACGAGGGTTTTTTTTTTTTTTTGGTTTCTTTTATGGTCTTCATATGCCTTATAGCAATCACTGACATATATCCAAGAGACCTGAAAGCACAGGCTCAAAGTCTTGTGGCACACCAATATTTACTGCAGCTTTAAATAGTCAAAAGACAGAAACACCTTAAACTACTTATCAATAAAAGAATTAATAAACAATGTGGTACATACTACTCAGCTGGCAGAAATAAGATTTCGATGTCTTTCACAGTATGGAGGAGGCTTAAAGATACTACTCAGAGTAAAATAAGTCTACAAACAGGCAAGTACTGCATGACCCCTCTTACATAAAAATATCAGAAAAGGCAAATATGAAAAGACTGAAGTTCACATTGGTAGAAGGGAGAGGGAAAAGTAAGATGAACAGAAATGGAAACATTACATTGGTTAATGTTAAAGTTACACAGCTGGTTATTTTGTTTGTTTGTTTTGGGTTTTTTGTTTTATTTTTTTTAGGCATCACTGCCCTGGTGGTGGGAGCAGGAGGCCCAGCCCCTGCTCCTGGGAGCCGGAATCGAACCTCCATCCCAGTGGGCCGCAGTCCCACGCACAATCACTACGCCACCGGGGCTCAGCCCCCACAGCTGGTTATTATAGTTGCTACAAATAAACTATACACCTGTAAAAATTTGAAGGACAAAAATTGTGTGGTATACATATTTAATACAATGACAATAATAAATGAAAGAGTAGCAAATATAGTTGCCTACGTAGAAACATGTACCTCGTGAGGCTTGATTACTCTCTTTGGAGATTTAGCGTCACCGATTCATGAGAACCTCAGATGGCCTAATAATGTGTTAGTGCTAGTGCTTCTGAGCTCCTAGCATGCCCCTGAGTCCTTAAAGGTTTACAAGTAGTTATCCAAGGAAAAGTAACTGGTCTTTACCCACCTAGGGTCACAAAGAAAGAAAAAATGGGACTAGAAAGATGGCAGTAAATTCATGGATAATTGCAGTCAACAACAACTGCAGCCTTTGCCAGACGACCAGAAGAATTCGCTGGTGTCTGCTTACCATGACTAAATAATTTGATCAAAGGGGGAAAAGAAAAAAACTTAACTGACGTAGACACCAAACTTTCTGGAGATAGAAAGGTAAACTAAAGTCCTCAAACTAAAACTTGAGGTAAACTTTTTCATCTCAAACCCAAAATATCCATTTTTGAAAAAACTGCCTTGAGTATCAAGCTCTTACATTATCTATTTAAATGGGATCTTACTGATTACAGTGATTCAAATGAGTACATAAGAATCTTAGTAAACAGCGAGCTTCTGTTAATAGGGGAAGAGCAATAGGGGAGTAAAAATGACTACACGACTCAAAGAATGCAATCAATGTGAATGAGTTGTGGAAATGGTGAAACTGGTGCCTGTTATGCTGTCTACATTTTCAACACAAAACCAATACAATTTTACAAAATAAAAATTAGTGAATCCCACAAGCATTAAAACATCCTACGATCAAGAGGAATTATCAGGCTAAGATCCTGGAAAGGGCCAAATCTTCATCAAGACCATTTTCCCTCTAACAAGAAGAAACAACGAAAACATTGTACTTTTGGCAAATTGGCAGAAAATCCTGTCTACAATTGCTCATGGGTTGAGACCCTTGTAAATTACTCCCAATTTGGGAAAGAACCCAAAGGGGTGGGTGTTAGGGCTAAAATAAACCAAAAGGAATTTACCCCTTGCAAGAACTGCAAATTAACAGTGATCATACAACCACCACAATCCACTGCCTCTGAGTCTGGGTGACCTATTGAACAGAATAGAAACATCTGTGAGTTTCCAAAGTGGTAAATCCTTTCCAGAACTGACAGCCTATTTCTCTCCCACAGAGAAACTTTGGGTGTGACTTGATCTTTTCGGTTAACAATCCAATGAATAACCTACTACACCAGGAGGGTGAGATAGTACAGAAAAACATGTGTAACCATGAAATAGAACAGAGATAGTGTGAAAAAATTAAAAGAAAGAGACAATCTCTCTGTGGAGGAGGAGGAAAAAAGCATCTTGAATTGTCAAAAATGTGTGTGGGTGGGGTCAAATGGTTTGTGGAAAAATAAAATTAAAAGATAATTGGAGACGCTATAGAAAGCCTTTACAGGCCCACAGCAAAAAAGGAATTAGAGCAAGTCATGAAAAAACTTACATCCAAGATAAGTCTAGGACCAGATGGCTTCATTAGAAAATTCAACCAAATATTCAGGGAAGAGATAACACAAATTCTGTACAGACTATCCTAGATTATAGAAAAGAACTCAGGGCTGAACCCCGGAGGCGTAGTGGTTGTGCGTGGGACTGCGGCCCACTGGGACAGAGGTTCAATTCCAGCACTGGGGCTGGGCCTCCTACTCCCACCACCGGAGAGCAGTGATGTCCCCCCGCCCAAAAAAAAAAAAAAAAAAGAACTCCAAACTCCAACATTCACATTATAAAGTGAGCATAACTCCAAAACCATAGAAAAGACCTAGTAAAGACACCATAAAAACAGAAAAACGCTATAGACCAATATTCCTTAAAAACATTGATGCAAAAATTCTTAACAATGTCTTGACTAATAGAATCCAACAATATATCAAAAAATAATACACTATGATCCTAACATGTACACGAGGTGGTTCGTCTTTAGAAAAACCAGTGCAACCTACCACACAAACCAAAAAATAAGCAAATTATATCATCCAATGCAGAAAAGGCATTTGACAATATTCAACACTCATTCCTGATACAAGCTTTCAACAAAATGGGGATAGAAGGGCTATTTCTCAACCTAAGGTAGCCTATTTAGGAATAAACAAGGACCACTCAACAGGGAAAACTAAAAACATTTCCCCTGAGAGGAGGAACCAGAAAAGAAAGCCCCCTATCACCACTCTTCTTAATACTGTGCTGGAAGTCTTAGCCAGAACCATACAGTCAAAAATAGATAAAATAGAGGGCTGAGCCCCGGTGGCGTAGCGGTTGTGCGCAGGACTGCAGCCCACTGGGACGGAGGTTCAATTCCAGCAGTGGGACTGAGCCTCCTATTCCCACCGCCGGAGAGCAGTGATGCCCCCCCCACCAAAAAAAATAGATAAAATAAATTTAAAAAAATAAAGGATCTCTGGCAAATAAAAAGTGAAACTCCCTTTTTTTCTTTCTTTTTTTTTGTGAAACTCCCTTTTTACAGATGATACGATTAGATATGCAGAAAGTCCCAAGGATTCAATCAAAAGATTATTGGAAACAATTGACAAGGTGGCAAGATGTAAAATTAACAAGAAAAAAAAATCAATCTAGTTCTTGTCTACTAGTAAAGAGAGCTCTAAGAAAGACATCAAGAAAATAATAGCATTTACAACAGTAACACAAAACACTAAATACTTAGCAATCAACTAAATGAGAGAAATAAAAGACCTGTCCAAAGGAAATTATAGGACATTATTACAAGAAAACAAAAGAGGCCTACACTAAGGGAAGAATATCCAATGTTCATTGATAGTAAAGTTTAATATTGTGCAATTATCTATACTACTCAATCAACCTATGAATATGTGATTGCTAGTTTTTTTGTGTGCCAACATGTCACCCATAAAATATCAGTGAAGTTTTTTAGCCTGTCAATGAAGTTGCAGCTTGCCATCTCTCTCTTCCTGCTCCTTCCTCCCTCCTCCCTCTCCCTCCCTCCACCTTTATCTTCCTGCTGACAAGACACACTGAGACCTGTGAGAACCCCCGGCCACTGGATCCACAGGACTTTGCACCTACTGGCCTGTGATCTTCCTGCATTCTGCATCATTGCATGTGACTGCGTGAGTCTTAAGAAGAACTGATGGACTAGTATTGGACTTATGGAGTTGAGTTGGACTGGCCTAGGATATTTTTCTGTCATACACCATATATACTAGTGTATAAGCCAAGTTTTTCAGCACATTTTCAGTCCTCAAAGTAATGCTATGCATTGTTAAAAAAAAAAAACACTGTTGACTCTCTGAAGCATCCTATGACATGGAAAAACTTTGAAAACATTATGCTGAGTGAACTTAAGTGAATCGCAAAAGGACAAGTACCACATTACTTTAAGGACAAATACCAAAATAAAGACACTCATCTAGTCGTGTGCAATTATTTAACTGGCTATCCCAAAGAAGGTGGTATGGGTCTAATACTTATGATCCATCTAACACCCCCTTATTTGTATATTTTGCAAACCACCTCTCCAGAAAAAATGCCATCTCAGCCGAGGTCGGTTATATATTTAGGATGGGAATAAGTTCAAATAGAATCTGCTATATAGCATTGTCCAATGGTCACCCCAAATTAATACACATTTCTGTAACAGTGATCAGTAAATTTTGAGGGGAATTCATGACCAGAAAAGGGATGTTTCTATCTCTGAGGAGGTGATTTCACTTCTGGTAAACCAAAGAGGTGCAGCCTGCATTGTGGAAAACCTCCTAATACTGCTTATATAGACTCCCAATGGGAGACCCTGTCCATTCTCCTCAGCCCTTGATGACCCTTGCTACAGTCTGTAGGCTTTCTGCATTTTAGATCTTGTCTTTCTGAGGTCCACAATGAGAACCAGACTTTACCTTAACCATACCTGTTGGAGATTAAAGGAACTAAAATACTCTTTTTATCTTAAAGTTGACTTAAACCAACACAATAGTGTGGGAAACAGAGGACTGCTATCCCAAGGTCAGGGATTGGATGTCACTGAATTTTGGTTCAAAACTTTTGCTTTTGGGGTTCCCCCAAACTATATACTATTTTATCTACTATATATACTTAGTATTTTCATACTTTCTTTGCTTTCTGTGACATGTCTTAGTCCTACAGACACAGTTTTGCCTTAGTGAATGAGTGTGATTATAATTGTTACCTTGTGTCTAACTGCTTTCTTAAACTTTTCACTTATATAAGTGAATACCCCAGGTGTTTTCATCTAAAAGATTTTCCAAAATATGTATGATTTTCCTTTTCTCAAAAGTACTTTAAATTCTATACTTCTTGCTAGGTGAATAATAATATTATTAGAATTACCAAATGTCTCAGAGATTACATACTTTTTTCTTTCTCTCTCTCTCTCTCTCTCTCAGGCATCACTGCCCTCTGGTGGGAGTAGGAGGCTCAGCCCTGCTCCTGGAAAGCTGCTGCTGAATTTGAACCACCAACCCAGTGGTCCGCAGTCCCGCAACTCAATCACTAAGCCACCGGGGCTCAGCCCTAGGTTACAACATGCTGATAAAGCTTTCTCTAAATTAGAGAAAATATCCAGGGATATACATACATACATACACACATACACACACATATATAAATATATATAAGAATTTTAACTAAAGTAATTTGAACTTGCACTTAATATAAGGATTAAGGAGTAGGATTAGGATGAGGTCTTAGTTAATGTTTGTCCTCATGAAAGAATCACTGAAGTTATGTGTGCCATAGGCAAAAATGTCGTAATAAGATAGTGTCTAGTTAGCAGAAATAGTGCCACAGGTCTTAAAACCTAGTCTTAAAACAAGCAGCTATCTAAGTGGGGTATCAGCTAAGCACACACAGACATAGTAATCTAGCATGTGATCCACGGATTGCGAATAAAATCGAAGATCAGAGGAAGAAATTTTATTAGACCTTAAATGCAGAGCACCCAGTTTGCAGAAGGCTGCAGTTGACATAAAAACCTAAAATCGATAGCAGAGCCCTCATGCAAATTAAACCTCCATGGAACTCCCAATCAGAGGGCAATGGAGCGTTGTGTCTTTTGTTTTTGTTTCTTTTTCTATGTTTGTCTACTCCATCGCTATCAAGTGCATACTCACTCATAAGCCCTAAAACGAGGAATTCTGGTGGTGTCATGGTGACATGTTGGGACGCTATCTTCATGGTTCAAAACCAACAGTATTTTCTCCTTAGGAGAAAGACGGGGATTTCTAACCCCATCAACAGTTACTGTCTTGGAAACCCACAAAGGAGGGTCACCAGGACTCAACACTGAGTTGATGACAATGAGTTTGTTTTTTTGGACTGAATTTAAGAACAATTAGTTTTCATGAGTGGGCCCTTCCTAATACCCTCATAAAGTGACTATTGAAGACACAGATCTAATAGCAAAGTGTTGGTAAAGACATCAGTTGGCACCTGGCCATGAGAAGGAACAGCATATGGGGCCTTGCTTGAAACAAGCAGCCATCTACACGAGTGGTGAGTCAAGTCCACAACACAGGTCACCAGCCTCTGTTTAAGGTAAGGAAAACCAAGCTTTAAGTGTCTCCAGGTGCAACTAAAAGATATTATAAGAAAGCAATTTCTTAAAGAAAGAAGAAAATATATATATACAAATTAATAGAAATTATGAACTCAATAGATAATAACAGAAGTCATGATGTGAAAACAGGGAAAGTACGCTTGCATATTTGTGAGGAAAGGTCTGTCAACAATAAAACAACAAAGCTTTAAAAAGAAAGAAGGTAAATAGAAGCAAATACAAAAACAGGCTAGTAAACATTTTCTGAGAAAAAAATGAGGGAGCAAAAACAGTTTTTCAAAATCTGGTAAGTTTTTTGCAACATCTAATAGAGCCTCTCATGGTATACTGGTTACAAGTTGGGCAGCGATCTACATACAAGGCTAACAGTTCAAAACCACAAACATCTCCTATGAAGAAACTCCTGTAAAGTCTTGGAAATGAATAGGGGCAGTTCTATTCTGACTTATAAAATCAATATGAACTGGAATAGAAGGGAAGGCATTGAGTTAATAGTTAGCAAAGAATAGCTAAAACTTTTCCAAAACTGATGAAAATATCAAGAAAAATTAGTTGCATGAACTATTATAAAATAATACAATGAGAAATTAATAAAAGAGGAAAACAATGAATTATCTAGAAAAAAACTGAGGTTTTTCCAATCACCTCACCAGAGATGAAAACTACAATTGAAAACCATTTGGAAAATGTTATTTATAACCATTGCCCCCTTAGGGAAACCACTCAAAATTATATACACTGCTTTAAAACTAAATGGCTTAGCAATACACAAATAATTAATCAACTAAACATTTACTCTGTAAATTGGAAAAGCAAAACTCTTTACAAGGAAGCAGAAAAATTTTTTAAATTATAAAATAGGATAAAATAAATGAATTCAAAGATTACTTTTAAACAAGCAAAATAATAGGGACCATCACAAATACTAAAGAAAACTAGACTAGAAGATTATGAAAAAGAATAAACAAAAAAGGAAAAATAATTATATATATATAACTATACATATAAAAGAAAAGCATAAAAGGTGTGTAACAGAGCTACACGAATAAATCTGAAACCATTACAAACTCACGACCAATGAGTCAATTCTGACACTTTGTAACCCTGAAGGACAAAACGGAACTGGCCCTGTGTGTTTCTGAGACTGTAACTGCTTCCAGGAGGAGAGAGACAACTCTTTCTCTTCTAAGTGGCTGGAAGGTTTAAACCGTTGACCCTTGGTTAGCAACTCAATACATAACCACTGAGCCGCCAGTGCTCAGACCCTATACAAAATTGGCCTTAATCTAAAGCTAAATTATAAAATATGACTCAAGACACAACCTCTAAATAGTAGTAAGCAAAGAAAATTAGCAAATTTCTCAGAACAATTCCACAGCTGAACAAAATCTAGATAGTGTTACACAGGTAAATTAAGGTCAACTTACAAGAAATAAAGAATCCTAATGCTATGTAACCAAATAGTAATATAGAATCAAAGGATAGTCCAAAAACAAGTCTCAAAAATAAGTCATATCTATAAGACATGCATATGTATAGTACTAGAGCTCAACACAGATCTACAGATAAGAGTCCCAGAGAAATAAAGCCCTGGGATCATCGGGGATGCCAGGTGATTCTGATGCTTACTAAAATTTAAGTACTTCTGAAAATGGAAACGGAAGTAAATCTTCAAAATCTGTTTACTTTAAATGTTTTCTATATTTATTTTGCTGTGATTAGTTCTTTTTTCTCATATTTTTCCTTTTTAATCACTTGTGATGGCTCCAATTGTTTTGACTCAGTTGCGTTGTGGGTCAATGTTTGTTTTCTAAAATTTTGTTAATATCCATCACAAATTGTGTCAAATGTTGCTCATGAAAACAAAGACTATTCACATTCAAAATACCATTATAAATAGATCGGGCATAATATATTCATACAGAAGCAGTGTTATCACTCAGAATTATGAATTCTAAAAATAAACATACAACTGAATACTAGAAAATCACTTTATAAGCTAATAAAGTTTGTCATATTTGTAAACCAACAAATATGATTATATGACTATCTGAATGCCCAGTTTGGGATTTCTCCCTCAACATAAATCTTACCAGAAGCGAAACCATGTCTAATCTATTTATCTTTTGTCCACAGTGTATCACAACTGTCAGGTATATACATGGATATACTGGGTAAAAGTCCATCATTCATTACTATTTTTTAAGTTCTAATACAATAGAAAAGAACAAACCAAATACTTAATACAAATAAATAACAAATAAAAATTATAGCTCAAGTGATTACCAAAGTATATAATACCACTCCCTGGGAAGTATCCCGAGAATGATGGGGGGTGGGGAGCCTGCAAAAGCAGATGCCCACACTTTATCCTGGATTATGGGCTAGAGTGCAAAAGCTTCCCATTACTAGAGGAATGTGAGTATTTTTTCTGAAAGGGGCCAACTATGGTAGGAATCCTATCCTATAGATAGATCACAATCATGGCCCCTTAGTAAGTTAATATTAAACATTAATAGCTAAATCACATATAAAAACAATAACCACCTATACAATATAGGAAAATCCTCTAAGAGTATCTTAAAACTTTATTTAAACGTACAAATATTGCTTTAAAATATTACAATCTTAGGAAACAAAACATTTTTATATACTATAAATATTGATCTATCCCAATGTACCTACAAAATCAGTGACATGCAATCAATTCCTTGAAACTTTTTCACAGAAAATCATTCTAAAATTTAATTTTAAGACAATTTGGACATTTTTAAATGTAGTAATAAGGGGCTGAGCCCCGGTGGTGTAGTGGTTGTGTGTGGGACTGCGGCCATCAGGATTGACGGTTCAAATGCAGCAGCAGCTCTCCAGGAGCAAGGCTGGGCCTCCTAAATAAATGTAGCAATAAGACTAACAATGAAATATATAATGCAAAATTTTAATTTTTAAAATGGTATGATGATAATGAGAAATAAACTGGCAGGTAATTGTAAAAGAATAAAACATTCAATACATAGGGTTTTATTTTGTTTTTAACATAACTTGTCAAACACCACAAAGTATAAAGAAAAATATACAACAAAGATACCTCCTTTACTTAAAAGCAAGAATTCCTGGGATTTTTCCACACTTTCTCCTATTCAATTATTTTAAAATCAGATCCCAGGCATCATATTATCCCTTCTATATTTTGCAGCTCAAAATGATGGGTATTTTCTTAAATAACTACAATGTCATGATCATTTCTAGGCAAAGCAATGACTCATAGGGATTTTTAATTTAATGACAATATTAGAAGTTGGCACATAGAAGGTGGACAACAACAGCAACATCTCCATATACAAAATACTACAGTAGTAAGTAATTCATATTATTTCACTTAATCATTATAATAAAATTACAATATAGGGACCGATATTGTTGCTAAGTCCCTTAGAGTCAGTTCCAGCTCACCCAAGGTGCAACAGACCGTCCTTCAGTGCCCTGTCAGTTATTCATATGCTTGAGTCTACTGTTGTGGCCACTCTGTCAATTAATCTCGCTAAGGACTTCCCTCTTTTCCATTGCCAAGCATGATGCCCATTTCTCCAGGAACTGGTATCTCCTGGCATGTCCAAAATCTGTATGATGAAGTTATGCCATCCTTACTTGTATAAAAACCCCTGGTCTTACTTCTTCCAAAACAAGATTTCTTTGTCATTTGAGCAGTCCATGGTACTCTCAATATTCTTCTCCAGCGGCCACATTTATCACCATTTTATCGGAGGGTGATTTTCATGATCTTTTTAAATTCCATTTTTGCATAAACTTTTTGAAGCGTGCTTGTACATGAGAAAAGTGATGCACAAGGGAAATCAGACAGCTAGTGAATAGAATCAAATCAAAAAATAATGTGATGTCAGAGCACATAATCCTAACTGAACAAATATTTCAGGGGGGAAAAAAACGACATCTGCATCCTAATACACTTCTTATACTCTTGTGGAAAAGAGATTAATAAGAAGCAAATATAAGCATGTTTATATGTAAATGTATGTATGCATTTCATAGGGAAATAGATCTGTGTACATATATTTCTAAGTTTTTTATTAAGGTAACAGCTGGACAAGTGTTCCCTCAATGCAAAAACACTTTGTTCTAATAACCTGACATTTTATGATGGTCAACTTCCTGTCACAATGAAGACGAAGTGAGTGCATAAGCAAGTATGTTGAAAAAAGCTGATGGTGCCCAGCTATCTATAGATATAGCATTGGGATCTTAAAAACTTGAAGAAAAACAAGAGACCATCTACCTAAGAAGCAACCAAGTCCACATGGAAGAAGCACACCCGTCTGTGTGATCATGAAGTGTTGATAGATCAGGTATCAGACATCAAAAAACCCTATCATTGTGAATGAAGGTGAAGTGTGGAGTGGAGACTCAGAGCCCATCTCTAGGCAAATGGACATCCCCTGCTAGAAGGGTCATGAGTCGAGCCAGTCAGGGCGCAGTATAGCACCACTGAAACACAAGTTTCCCTTAGTTCTTTAAGGCCTTCTCTCTCCCACACTATCATGATCCCAATTCTACTTTATGAATTTGGCCACACCAGAGCATGTACATGGGTACAGATAAGAGCTAGAAACACAGGGAATCCGGGACAGATAAACTCCTCAGGACAAAAAATGAGAATAGCAATAGCAGGAAGGTAAGCGGAAATAGGGAGAGAAAGGGGGATCCGATCACAATGACCTATATATAAACTCTTCTTTGGGGGACAACAGAAAAGTGGGTGAAGGGAAACATTGGTCAGTGTAAGTCATCAAAAAATAATAATAATTTGCAAATAATCAAGGGTTGATGAGAGAGAGAGGGTGGGAGAGGCAAGGAAAAAATGAGAAGTTGACACCAAGGGACTCAAGTATAAAGAAAATATTTTGGAAATCAGGATTGCAACAAATGTACAAATGTGCTTAACACATGGATGGATGGATGGATGGATGGATGGATGGATGGATGGATGGATGGATGGATGGATGGTGATAAGTTGAAAAATAAATAATAAAAAGAACTAAAAATAATTTTATAATATCTTAAAATATATATATATAAGCTAAAAGGCAGAATGTCAAGTTAAAAATCATAAACACCCAGAATATCTCTCTCTCTCTCTCATACACACACACACACACACACACACCAAGAAGAAGAAAAAGGGATGATCATGATAATCATGAACAAAAACAGTTTCTTAAACATTTAAAAATAACAAATCCAGGGTCAAAGAAGGATGAAAAGCCTATGTCACCATCCAGAAAGAGCTCATGTGATTAATATAAAAATTTAAAAACAAGTTGGTCCTTTTTGGCTTAGTTGATAGTAAAAGACATTAAACATTGGTAACAAATAATTATTTAAAATACTGAAATAAAATGTTGGGGATAGTAATTTTAGTGGTATTTCAAAATATATCCACTCACGTTCAGTTAGTGAGAATGTAAATTGCTCTAATGCTATACAACAATTCATACTTAGCCATCAATCTCGTAATAAGCCCTGTGATACATCTGCTCTACTTTCAAGGTTTATCCTAAAGAAATGATTCTTCAAATATGAGTAAACATATATAAAAGGCTATTTACTGGAAACATGGTCATAATTTAGGGCAACTATATCCAAATGTGTACAACTGAAAGATAAAATTATAGAATAATGCAATACAAATATTAAATCTCAACAACAAAAACAAAGTTATAACATAAAAGTGTTTCTGATGATATACATGAAATGAAGAAGACGGTGCAAGAGCATAGCAGTTGATTACTGAATATGGTCTATGTCCAACACTACTCTTAACAAAATCTTAAGGCTATTTTTTAAAACACTGTTGTGTGAGTACATATTTTCAGAGAATCTCAAATATAAGGCACACAGGTGATTTTTTTTTACACTAGTGATTTTTTTAACAGTTCTAAGGGTGTGAAAAATGAAAAGCAAGCATGTAATCTGTATTTCATGCTTTAAATAAAGTTGGTCTATTTTCTGACATGTACATGCTAATTTGTTTTTGTTAAAAGCAGAACATAAGCCTTTAAATAAGAGACAGGCATTTAAAATTTTATGATTTGCCCTGACAAACAAAAAAGGAATACTATCAGACATTTCTCTCTGGTTATTAAAATAAAATTAGTAATGTGAGAAAGTTGTGAGACATAGAAATATAGCATAAAGATAGACTAAAACTTTATGGTTCGATTGTTCACATCAGAGTTCCAAGTGAAGAAAATTAAAACAAGTCTACAAGAGGCACAGGACAGCCTTTTGTACATCTAATATGAATAGAAACCATCTCAAGAAAAGATTTGCTGTACTGACCATGAATGATGTCCAGACCAGACTAGCTGTAAGAGGACATGAAATACTTGATCATTAAAATGACATGAAAGGAATAGACCAAAGTGGATGTCCAAAGAGACTTTAAAATGTAGTCTTGAACAAAGAGTAACCATAGGAAATGAAAGAAAAATGAAGTAAAATAGAGGAACAGAAGATTTTTAAATGTGGCTTGAGAAGATAAAAGTATAACGATGAAATGTACAAAACTCTGGAGTAAGAAAACCAAAGACGAAAAACACTAGAAAGAAAAGGAAAAAGAAAGTGCAAGTTGCTTTATCAAAGGAATCTATTTAAAAATGTATTGGACTTCTCAGGAAGAATGAATGAAAATGGAAGGAATACACAGTGACTATAGCAAAAAGAACTGTCAATGAATCATTTTCAAGAGGCAGGATATGACCAAGAACTGATCATATTGAAGATACAAGTCCAAGCTTCACTGAAGACATTGCCCAAAATCAAGGTTTCAGGAATTAATGGAATAAAACCATAAAAGGGAGTATCTGACCGCCTCTGATTTTCCTATTGCCATGAGGCAGGTGTCAGACATGCTTCTTACCTCTCTTTCTGTACCTGTTTTGAAGCTTGACTTGATGATTGGTTGCAATGGCCATGAAAATCTCACAGACAGAACACACAACTTTGTGGGTTAAAAAGAGAAGTTAACAAGTTAACACAATTCAGAATAAGTTAGCTGTAACGAGACAGCCATTGATCCACAGCAATACCTCTACTCGGCCAGCAGTCAAGTGTCTCTTTAGTCCTCAGCCCCTTATCTGGGCTAAATTAGTCCTTTCCAAAGCCTTGTGTACACAAGTGAACTAAGAATGCCATACACATACTGAGAGCTAACACCTCTTGATATTTTAATGTTTTGTTTTTAACAAAACCTCAAGGGATATAAAGGTAATTGGAAATAAGCCTATTCAAAAGAAAAAAAAAACTGTAGCGAGAATAGGAAGATACTAATCTAAATAATGAGATATCCTGTCGCAGACACTAATTCTTACAGATGCTGGTGAGAAACTGGCGAAAATAGAGCCCTCAATCATTGCTGATGGGATTGTAAAATGGCATAGTCAATAGTGGTTAATTTGAAAATTCCTCAGAATATTAAACAAAAAATAATCGTGTGCCTCAGCAACTCCACTCCTAGATATATACACTAATGACTTTCAATTGAATGCAGGGACGCACAAAGGTACTTTTACATCAATGTTTACTGAAGGATTACTCACAATACTCAGATGATAGAAACACCTTAGCAAATGTTATGAAGGACAGCCATAGCAATTCACAGGGGCAAAAGGTTTAAAAATTTGCGCACAGGGCACCAAGTTCCTGTTAATGGTGGTGATATAATCAGAAAATACATAGCAGTGATTGTTGCACATTATGTTAAAGTAATCAATGTCACTGAAATTTAAACATAAAAAAATGCAACGATTAATGTTTTGCTGCATATATACATATGTACAATTATAATTTTTAAAAAGTCAGATTTAATAAAAAGAAAAGAATTACATAAATTAAAACTATAATGAAAGAAGGTGGTCTCACTACAGGCTCTAGGACATTAAAGGAATAATCAAAAAGTATTGTGAGCAGTCTTATGTCAATATATTGAACTAAACAGAAAAAATAAACTATTTCAAAGACACAAAATCCAAAGCTTATTCAAGAAACAAAGGTAATCCACTATCTGTGAAATAAATGTGTAGTGTAAATCATGTCAACAATAAGAACTCCAGATGTACTGACTTCACTAACAGTTTATAGCAAATTGCAATTGTGATACAAATTCCACAAAAAGAACTTTTTGGAAGCAAACAATACTCCGTAACTCATTTAATGAAACCAGCAATACCTCGATACCCAAAATAGGCAAAACAAACAAACAAAAAGACTCCCCTGCAGACAATTATCCATCATATGACACAGACTAAAAATCAAAGGACTGGCAAATCAAATATATTAGTATGGGAAAAAGAAATATATACCAAAAACAAGTGCTGCTGATTCCTAGAATGCAAAATTGGTTCACTATATCCCTCTCCACAATCTACACCTCCAAATCACATGCACAAAAAAGCAAACACTATAATCTACCATATTAAGAATCAAATGAAAGAAAACTATATGACTGAGCCAATAACACAGAAAACAGTTCATAATAAAAACTTCCATTCAAGGAGAAACAACCAGTTAGAGAACACTTATTTTAGGAGAAAAAAATGCTAAATCTAACATTATACAAATGAAACTAGTTTAGCAAGACTATAGGATACAAAATAAATGCAAAGTCAATATTATTTTTACTACTATTAATGTACAAATGGGAAAAAATGTACTAAAATCAAGGAGTTGTAGACATTAGAGGGACGGCTTATTCACAACCTGTGATATAGACATGACAGAATTGTGCTTGCTTGAAGTGGGGAAGATTGAAGCCCTTGCTGATAAACATCAGGGACAGCAGCCTTCAGTATAAATTCCAACTCAATGCAAAGAAATCCTCACAAATGGAACAGTAAGCAACATGATAATTTGCCGAAAGATTGTGGGGGTCAAGGATTTCGCCTTCCTGGGATCCACCATCAGTGCTCATGGAAGCAGCAGGAAAGGGAGAAGACAACGCATTTCACTGGGTAAATCTGCTGCACAAGACCTCTTGAAATGCTGAAGAGCAAGGGGGTTTGAGGACTGAAGTGCACCCGAGTCAAGCCGGCGTGTTTTCATTTGCCTCAGACGTGTATGAAAATTGGACAGTGGAGAAGGAAGATCGAAGAAGAATTGATGTATTTGAAGTATGGGGACAGCAAAGAATATTAAATGTACCAGCGTCTGCCAAAGTAACATGTTTTGTTAAAAGTGAAAACAAAATGCTCATGGGAGGCAAAGATGCAGAGACCTCTGTGTACTTTGGAGATCAGGAAGCATCCGCTGCTGGAGGACAGCATACTGATAAGGTAGGGGCACAGCGAAGAAGAGGACGGCCCTGACGAGATGAACTGGCCAAGTGGCGGCACCAGGGGCACAAACCGAGCATCCACTGTGAGGGTGGCGCAGTTGCCAGGGAGTGCTGCGTGCACTGTACGTATTGTACAGAGTGGGAATGAAGTCGGCATTGACTCGATGGCACCCAAGAGTAGCGTGAGTCAAGCAGTATTGCTACACAATCCTAAAACACCTGTTTTACACAAAAACAAAATACGTTGTCGATGTAGCTAAATGTTTCTCCAAACATCCTCCATCTCTACACTTCTGAAGGCCCGGCTACCGCATCTCTAATCTGTCATCAGAGAATGCTGTGTTCTACCACCTAGAGCACATCAAAACTGCAGCTTTGGCAGCCCTGAAGAACTCCAATTGTTATACGCTCTTTCGAGTTTCGACCACAAAATGAAGTCTGAAAGAGCGAAATCAGGGTTATAGGGTAGATGGGATAAGGTTTCCCATGCTCCTACAACAGCCTTTGCTACCTTTGAAAAATGAGTGGGTGCATGATCATAAATGGGGAAATCCTTTGATGCAACTTTCCTGGCTCTTTTCTCAACCATGCAATTTTCAATTTTCTTAAGACGTCTTCTTACTAAGTCACTGTGATTGTTGAGGACATCCATCAAGATTCTCTCTCTGAATCACTGAAAACAGCCATCACCATAACCTCCTGAACTGATCTCTCTGCCTTGAATTTAAATTATCTAGTATATCCCCTCAGGAAATAAGCTGGAATCTTTGTTGTTAAGACAAGAAAGCAATTAGTGAGAGCAAGAAAAGTTTGGTCCTGAGAGAACTTGTCTGCAGCCATCCAATCACAGAGACATGTCTAAATACAACTGGAAACCTAATAGCTACAATTTGTATTTATAATCGCAGATGCATGAGGCAGCTTCAAAAATGTCGCTGAAAGATAATGGAATTGTCCAATAAACGTTTTGAAGCCCACTTGTACATAAAATTTTATACTATCATCTTACAATATGTAATAATTAGGCATAACTCATAGGATCTATATCATGAAAAACACAACACGCCCATGAAAGAAATTCAGTGGAGAGACATACTGTATTCATGGACTAGAAAACTCAACATAGTAAAGATGCACATAAATTCTCCCCCAAACTGATCTTTATGTTTAACAGAAGTTCAAAGAAAATCACAGCATGAAGTTTCACCACAAGTTGATTTAAAATATTTTATCAATGGAATAAAAAACTATATAATTTTGAAAAACCAAAATAAATGGATTGAGTAACACCTTCAAAAAAGCATGTCTACAGAAATGTCCATAGTCCTATCTATAATAGTAAAACACTAGAAAAACTCCAAATGTTCTGAGTAAATGATTAATCTAATTATTATACATTTATAATAAGTAATACTTCGAAGCAATAAAAAATGAGCCAACTACAGAAGACCTACAAGGATTCTTTAACAAAAATTTTTTGGGGGGCAGGCATCACTGCCCTCTGGTGGTCATGGGAGCTACCCAGCACTGCTCCTGAGAGCTGCCGCTGGATTTGAACCGCCAAACCCGTGGGTCACAGTCCCACACTCAACCACTTACACCACTGGGACTCAGGATTCTTTAACAAATTGAAAGGAAAGGATAACGGAAATTTTTCAGGAACTTTCTGAAACCTCCTGATACAACTTAGATGAAATTCTAAGCCCTGAACGCAAAAAAGAGAACCGGTTTAAGGTTATATATTGTAGATTTTATTTACCTAACATTCTGAGAGAAAAACTACAGTGATGGAGAGATATTTTTTTTAATAGTGGTTTTCAAGAATTAATGGGGGAAAGAATCAGAACTTTGCAAGGGTTAGGAAGGAGGAAGAGAAAAATCATGAGATATCACAAAAGATTTTTTGGGGGGGAGATAATGAAACAGCAAATCAAGGTTAAATTAACAAAAATATCTTGGGGCATTTAATAAGCTTTGCTTAAAAAGCTAAGAGACTTATTCAGAGATAAGAAATAGTTAATTATCCAATCTATACTTAAGGTATTAAAAATGGAATATATATACACTTAAAACTTGTTTTCTCAGGCTGAGCTCCGGTGGCTTAGTGGTTGTGTGCGAGACTGCGGCCCACTGGGTTGGAGGTTCAAATCCAGCGGCAAGGCTGGACTTCCTACTCCCACCACCAGAGGGCAATGATGCCCCCCCAAAAAAATAAAAAAAAATTTTGTTTTCTCAAAAGAAAGGTACACCCACTACTGGCTTTGCAAAGACTTCAAAAGAAATATGCTCAAATAGGTCAAATATCAGTAGCAGGATTTCTGAAAAGAGAGTAGGGAAGGCATGAAGAAAAAGAAAGAGAAAAGAATAGGTGGTTCTTAAAAAAACACTGAGTAAACTGAGTTTAGTCTCTAACACATTCAGTTAGAATGTGTTCTTGCATTATTAGAGATGAGGTCCCCAAAGCAAGCCCAAAGTCTAGGAAGTCCTGGGTAAAAAACTTTTCCCAATGCAGTCTAAAAGTGTTGTTTACTTTTTCATTAAATGAAATATGGAAAAGATTCAAGCAATGTCCAGTGAGACTCAGCATATTAATTTCAGCTCATAAAAACAGTGGATTTGTGAGAATGGAGTTGATATACCAGAGATAATTTCAGGAAAGTTATCTCAAGTGGACATTTAAAAAATTCACACCTAGAAAAACTATGAAGTCAAAGTTTTAAAGCAAAGAAGCAAAATTAGGCAAGCACTGAGCCACTAACAACAGGGACGGGGAATAAGCAAGGGTTCTATAATTGAGAGTGAGACATGTATAGCATTCCTGGTCATGTTGGGTCAATCAAAATAAATCCAAGAGGACGTACTGACAGGTGATCAATGGGTAAGCATCATAGCGGAGCAAGAGGAAAAGAAAAAAAGGAAAGAAGTAAAAATCACATATATAAGTATAAAGAGATATATGTGTTTTGGGCTATATATGTTTTATGTAAACACACAAGAAAGCAGATGAACTTTGGGCCTGTACTTAATCTTAAGTACAAGAACAGCTTGTTCTAATAATATGGTACTGTATGATAACTCACATTCCTGACACAATCACTGAAAACAAAAGGGCTGCATCAGCAAATGCAGTGAAGAAAGCTGATGATGCCCGGCTATTAAAAGACATAGCATATGGGGTTTTGAATACTTGAAATTAAACAAATGGTCATCCAGCAGAGAAGCAACAAGGCCCACATGGAAGATGCATGCATACCAGCCTATGTGATCATGAGGTGTCAATGGGCATGGGTATCAAAAGTTCAAAAACAAGCAACCCAATGGATGTGAAGAAACATGAACAAAATGAGACACAAAACTCACCTGTAAGACAATTGGACAGTTCCTCACAGAAGGGTCACACCTTAAGAGGTGATAAATCCAGCCCAATGGAAAATATAACTATCCTCTAGGTCAGTGGTTCTCAACCTTCCTAATGTTGCAACTCTTTAATACAGTTCCTCATACTGTGGTGAACCCCTCCCCCCAACCATAAAATTATTGTTGTTGCTACTTCTTAACTGTAATTTTGCTACAGTTAATGAATTGGGAGACTCAAAGGTGTCTCAACCCACAAGTTGTGAACCGCTGCTCTAGATCAAGGATCGGCAAACATTAAAGGCAAAACAGTCTGAAAACCTTGTGTGGTCCCTGCAAAGAATTATAAAATCCAACAGAGAAGCAGACTACTTTGGGAAGGATGGTTGGAAGATGGAGGAATGTCTGATACATCAGCTTCAAGGTTTGGACAGCTGAAGCTGTTGATGGTGCTTCCCAAACTCTCCTCCCCATGACATCCATATCATTTCTTTTTACAGAGGAACTCAAACATGTTAGTGTGCACCAAAGTTCATGATAATAAGCAAAACAGTCAAAAGGTCCAAAACAAAAACAAACCCTTTGCCACTGAGCTGAGTCTAACTCACACGTCCCTGTAAGACAGAATGAAACTGCCCAGTCGAATTGACTAGTGGGTTCACTAGTGGCTAATCACGATTCTGGTTAGCAGCCAACGGTTTAACCAGTGCACCAAGACACCTATTCATCTTTATAGCTATTACACAGCTATAAAGAGAAACAAAAGTCAAATGAAATTTGAAAGCAATATAGTGTGAAATAAGTCATATACAGAAGGACAAAAAAGAATCTCACATAAATAATTCCAGTGATTAGAGACCAAGTAAAATCAGTGATTACCAGGGACTGATAAAAAGGGGAAATGAGAAGTTATTGCTTATAAGGTAAGGGGCTTAGGTGTGGGACAAAGAAAACATGTTTTTTTATTTAAATTTTTTCAGGGGAGAGGAAATTCTATTCCACACACACACGCGCGCGCGCCATCCGGACCACCACCCTACCTCCTTTCCTATGCCTATCCTCACCAGGATTCTCCTACATAATCTTGGACCACAATATTCACCAATGGAAGCCAAATACCACAGACTCCTTCTGGTCTCCTAGAAATGGAGACAGCACTAATTCATTAGCCGCACATCCTACAACCCTGTTCTTGGTTCCTTCTCTGTTGCTCAAAATAAAAAACCAAGTTAATTGCCATCAAGTTAATTCCAACTCGGCGACCCTAGAGGGTAGTGTTGAACTGCTTCTTTGCATTTACAAGGCTGTAAATTTTTATGGGATTTACATTTCACGAAGCAAAAAATTCTTTCTCCCTTGGAGGAGCCTGTGGGTTCAAATTGCTGACTTTGCAGTTGGTAGACCAATGCATAATCCACTAAGCCACTAAAACTCCCTTCAGTTGATGGAGGTAGGAAGAAATCAACTGCCATGCCTTGGAAGACTGCACACCGTTGAGACCTGAATCAAGTAGGAGGCACAACAAAAGCACTAAGAAGGTCATTAGGCCAATTATCTGGGATAGAAAAGAGAACTGTAAAATATTTTAAGGTTTCCAATGGAAAATATTTGACAACCAAAGGGTTTTCTGAAAAAAAAAATCTATTTTAAAAGCTATGGCAATTTATAAATGATCTCTAGAAAAATGTGGACATTCAGAAAGGGTTGTGGAAATTTCAGCTTCTACTAGAAAGCACATCAATACGTCTAAATTTCACCAGCTCATGATAAAACATTATATTCCTAGATATTATATAATTTCTCCTAAATCAAGGGTTAAAGATAAGCAAAAACAGATGGAGAAAACTAGGACTTTTTTCATTAGAGTTTGTAATAATCATGAAACTAGTTAAATAAATGAAAAAGTTTAGAGTTAAGTACACAAACAAACCAAAAAGGTAATCGTGTACACTTATGCATATTCCCTAAATAGCTTATTAAATTTGATACCTGTTTCCATAGTATTTTCTGTTTCTGTTGTCTCCAGTCCATCCATGCTATCTTCATCCTCCACTGTAGCTTTTCCTCTACTTCGAGGCCTACAAAGAAAAGGACATATAAATTTCATGACTTTCAATTATACTCAACATAAACAACAGATTGAAGGTATATAAAATAAAACAATTTAGGAAATCTTTCAAACATTTATCATATCAAATACTAAAGATCAGATTTTTGTAGTCAATTTCTCCCATAAGCCCAGTACTTTATACTTAAGTTAGTGGACAGGCACAATTCAACATATTTCTGTCATAATTCATGTACAAAGGGACATTTGTACAAAGGGATAGTGGGGAAAGGAAATTTAAGTAAAAGAACTATTCCACAAAATTTGTGAAAACTCTAGGAATATTTTCTCATTACCATGTAGTCAATTCCGTAAGACCAAGTAGAAGTGCCCCATTGGGTTTGGGTTTTCCAGTCTATAACTTTTGCAGAGGGTAGGGGTCAGAAGAAAGCCTCATCTTTCTCTTAAGGAGTGGCTGGGTAGTTTTGAACTGTTGATCTGTAGTTAGCAACACAATTAATTACCAATTATGTCACCATGGCTCTTCTGTACATTTCAGTTACTCCATATTTTTAGGCCAAGTCCTGTTTTAGCTGACCTTCAAATAACGCTCTGTACTATAATAATGGTTCCTAACTACTAAAAACTCTTATCAGAGGTCAAATGTTCCAAGGATACACTACATCTAATGAAACTGTAAAAAAATACAGACATATATAATTTGTTAATTGCAATCTTTTAAAAAGATTGCTAAGGATTTCGACAGCTGGTTAGGTTTGAAAAACTAATCTTTAGGTTAACAACTAAAAGCAAACCACTTGTGCCACTCTGACTCCTTAAAGATGTGTGTGTGTGTGTGTGTGTGTGTGTGTTATAAAACTCATAGGTGACTACGGTGTACATCCCTGCACTGCAATCAAATGAAATTCTAAAAATTAAGTAGAAAACAACCAGTGGTACTTTAAAAAGGAAATGTAATTTAATTAAGAAACTCTTCAGGTGAGTACAAAAACAATCAAAGTTATGGTTAAGGTGAGATTACACAACATTTCTTTTTGATTTCTCCCAAATTAGGCATTAAGAAAGTCAAAAGAATTTCAAATATACTTAATAAAGATTTTAAACACAAATGCAAAGACAATAAAAGACAAGGACAGAATAAGGATATCACATGGCAGCATTAAACAGAAGACAGCTTTAATAATAATAATAATTCCATTGCCATTGAGTCCATTTCAACTCACAGTGATCCCATTTGTCAGCTACAAGACCGAGACGTTTTGTAGGATTTTCTTGACTATAACTAGCCAGTCAGTGCACAGTATAGCAATGATGATTTCCTGTAGTTCTTAAATGCTTCCTCCCCTACCACTATCAAGATCCCAATTCTACCTTACAAATCCAGTTAGACCAGAGGATGTACACTGGTACGGATAGGAACTGGAAACATGGGGAATCCAGGACAGATGATCCCTTCAGGACCAGCGGTGAGAATGGCAATATTGGAAGGGTGGAGCCAAGGTAAGGTAGAAAGAGGGAACCAATTACAAGGATCTACATATAACTTATTCTCTGGTGGATGGACAACAGAAAAATGGGTGAAGGGAGATGCCCGAACAGTGTTAAGATATGAAAAAATAATAATTCATAAATTATCAAGGGTTCATGAGGGAGGAGGGTTCAGGGAGGGAAGGGGAAAATCAGGAGCTGATATAAAGGGTTCAAGTGGAAAACAAATGTTTTGAGAATGATGATGGCAACATATGTACCAATGTGCTTGACACAATGGATGATGAATGGATTCTGAAGAGTTGTATGAGAGCCCAATAAAATAATTTTTTTAGGCATCACTGCCCTCTGGTCGTGGGAGTAGGAGGCCCAGCCTTTGTTCCTGTGAGCTGGAAATGAACCTCCATCCCTGTGGGCCGCAGTCCCGCGCACAACCACTACTCCACCGGGGCTCAGTCAAAATAATTTTTTTAAAAAATCCATTGCTGTCAAATCAATTCCGATTCACACTAAAATGAGAAGTAGATAAAAATGCATAGCAATCTTAAAGAAACAAATTCAAAGTAATAATTACAAAAATGAATGGAGAAATAGGAACTTCAGAGTCCTACTGGAATACCTTAACACTTATGTCAGTAAGAAGGAAAAAAACTAGTAAAGAAAATGATCAAGAACGTAGAAAAACTGTAGTACTTTCAACCAACGAGAGCTAATTTTTATAAAACATGCCAACCAACAATGGCAGGATACAATTCATATCACATTCATATAGCATGTTAATATAGATGGAACAAATCATGGGTTAGAATTCAATCTTAACAAATGTTAAAGCAGTGAAATCATAAAGTGCATTTCCAAATCATTGTGTAATTAAACTATAAAACAATCAACAGGGAAAGGTAACAGGAAAATGTGCAAAGAGCTGGATAATAAATAGCTCACTTATAAATCATATTTGGATCTAAGATCAAGGCACATAATAAAAATATTTGTAATGAACAAATATTACAGCACAATATATGAAAATATATAGGATGCAGAACTTGCCAGATAAGGACTACTACAGCATTCAATACTTATAAGAATGGTCTCTAAGTTCTAACTTATCGCTTTAAGAAACTAGAAAATAAAAAAAACAAGTAAATCCAAAGCAAGCAAAAGAAACGAAATAGCAAAACCATGAGAGAAGTCTGCAGGACCAGCCCCAATCCCAACTATGTAGACTCCCCACCACCTCCCGGCCCCCATCCCCCCAACCAAGAATGCACTTCAGAGGACAGCACTGGGGCTACAGCTTTAGGAGACGGGGATTTCAGATTAGAGCACATGGGAGAAATGCAAAGGGATGGGGAGGAAGAGGACACCCTAGTCCCCCAAGCCCCAAGAACTATGTTCCTTGGGGAATGTAGGGTCAGCCCCATCATGGGACACGGTCTCCTGCACTGAACCATGACACTGTAGGGGATAGCACCGGAGACATAGTGCGAGAATAGTGCATAGTCTGGCCCCATCCTGCTGGTGCGAGGCACTGAAGGCAGGCAGCAGAGCAGCATGAGGAGCAGAGTGATGAAACCCCTGGGGAATACCAAAAATAGACTTTAGAGACAGAGTGTGGCACCCCATCAGCCTCAACTGGAAAATACTCCTAAAGGTCAACAAACATGCCTTGAACTATTTATAGGCTTTTCCATTTTTGTCAGTGGCTTTCTTTTTATCATTATTTGTTGCTGCTTTCTTCCGTTGTTACTGTTTTGTTCATCTTGGCTTCCTTTGTTGTTTTATTTGGTTTTGCCTGGTTTTTGCACTTATTAATGTATCTCCATGTTTATCTAGAGAAGATAGGTGTGAAAAATAATTCGGAGATGAAAAGGGCAGGACCAATGGTTCTGGGAGGATATGGGAGAGGGGAGGTGGAATAAAGGGGAGGGAGGACAAATCTAGGGACAAAGGAACAACAAGTGAACTAAAACTAATGGAAAGAAAGTTGTAAGATGCCTAGTGGGGGCTCGATCAAGGGCAATGTAGCAGTGAGGAATTACTGAACCTAAATGAAGGCCAAACATGATGGTGGGATAAAAGGGAAGCAAAAATGAAATAGAGCAAAGAACCAGGAAGCAAAGGGCATTATAGAAGCCTAAATACAGGCATGTACATATGTAAATATATGTGTGTGTGTATATAAAATGAGAGGGGAATGTACTCAAATCTATATATGTTAACAACTAAGGTTACAGGTGGACATTGGGCCTTGACTCAAGAACTCCCTTAACACAAGAACAGTTTGTTCCAACAATCTAGCATAATGTGATGCTCACCTTCCTAACAGGATCGTTGAAGACAAAATGGGTGCATAAAATCCAGCAGCAGCTCTATAGGAGCAAGCCTGTGCTTCCTAATCCAACCAGGGCAGTGATGCCACACACAAAAAAAGAAAAAATAAATGTGGTGAAGATAGCTGATGGTGCCTGAGTTTCAAAAGATAAAGGGTCTGGGATCTTAAAGGCTTGAAGATGGTCTGGGATCTTAAAGGCTTAAAGATAAACAAGCAGCCATCTAGCTCAGAAGCAACAAAGCCCACGTGGAAGAACCACACCAGTCTGTGTGAACACGAGTTGCCAATGGGATTAGCTAACAGGTATCTAAGACCCAGAAAAAAACCATACCCAAGGTGAACTGTGGGGGAGTGCATGGCGTGGAGACCGAATGTCAGTATGTAGCCAATGGACATGCCCTCACAGAAGGGCCACAGGGAAGAGATGAGCCAGTCAGGGTACAGCATATATCACCAATAAATACATAACTTTCCTTTAGTTCTTTGGTGCTTCCTTCAACCCACTATCATAACCTCAATTCTACCTGACAAGTTAGATTAGACAAGAACATGTACAGTGCTACAGATAAGAGCCGGCAACAAAGGGAATCCAGAATACATGAACCCCTTGGGGCCGACTAGGAGAGTAGAGGTACCAGGAGAATTAGAGGAGGTTGGGGGAAGAATGGGGAATGGATCAAAGGATCATCCTAGAATCCTTTCCCAGCGGGATGAATAATGGAAAAGTGAAGGCAGGGTAACAAAGGACTATGTAAGCTATGGAAAAAATAACCATAACTTATAAAAGACAGAGGGTAGGCAGGAGGGGGGGAATGGGGAGTGACTCTCGGGGCCTCAAGTGGGAAAAGAATGCTTTGAAAATGATGGTGGTGGCGTATGTGCAAATGTGCTTGACACACTGAAAGAATGCATGGATTGTGATAAGATGTAAGAGACCCCAATAAAAGTATTTTAAAAAAGAAAACAAATCGCAATAGAACAGGTCAATTAAAATTAAAAATTATAAAAAGGCAAAACCAAAACATCAATTTAAAAATCAGAAACTTTTAAAAGATTTGGGAAAATAACAGGCCTCTAGTAAGAGGGAAAAAATGTGAAGATACAAAATTATATATTAGAAATAAAAGATGCTTCACTAGACTTCTCACACAGTAAAGTAAGAGAATATTACAAATAATTTCATACAGGTAAATATGACCTCAGATAAAATGAACCAATTTCTCAAAAGAACCCTCACAAATTTACAAGATGAAATAGCTATAATATGCTATAGCTATTCTAAAAAATTATTTTCTTATATAAACTTGTGAAAAAAGAAACTTCTAGACCCAGGTAGTCTCACTCACAAATTTACCTAACACTTTAAAAGAAATAGCACCAATTATATATACTCCTGCAGAAAATGAATGAAAAAATATTTCACCTCTCATTTTTACCAGAGTTCAAAGCAATACAGTTACAGACCAATATATCCTAAATCGGTGATTCTCAACCTTCCTATTCCTATGATCCTTTAATACAGTTCCTCATGTTGTGGTGAACCCCCAACTATAAAATTATTTTTGTTGCTACTTCATGAGGATAATTTTGGTACTGTTATGAACTGGGCAACCCCTGTGAAAGAGCCGTTTGATCCCGTAAGAGGTAGTGACCTGCAGATTGAAATCCACTATCCTAAGTCAACATAAACCTCAAAAATTCTTAAGAAAATATTAAGGGTTGAGCCCCGGTGGCGTAGTGGTTGTGCACGGGACTGTGGCCCACTGGGATGGAGGTTCAATTCCAGCAGTGGGGCTGGGCCTCCTACTCCCACCGCCAGAGAGCAGTGATGCCCGCCCGCCCCCCCACCCCCCCACCCCAAAAAAGAAAGAAACCTTACTTAAGAAAATATTAACAATGAAATCCAGGGACATATAAAATAATGATATATTAATAATTATGTGATCATATCCCTGTTCAACAGCCAAATGTCAATCCATGTACTCCGTATTAACAGTCTATATGAATAACCAAATCTGGCCCTCCATCTCCTTTTATAATTTTATTAAGAACATACTATTCACATTCTCTTTATATTAACTATACAAGATACATTGTTTTCATGCTAGATCATCAACAGAATGAATACTAAATGACTAAAATATTATTGCTACTCTTTACAGAAGTTTGCCAATTATAGGTCTAAAGAAAAAAATTGCATTCCTATATCAAAAGTCTTAGCAGTAAAGCACTAAGGCAGGAAAACAAAATAATGGAATACAGAATAGTAAGAATGAAATAGGGCTGAGCCCCGGTAGCGTAGTGGTTGAGTGCGGGACTGCAGCCCACGGGCTTGACGGTTCAAATCCAGCAGCAGCTCTCCAGGAGCAAGGTTGAGTAGCTCTCACGACCCCCAGAGGGCAGTGATGCACCCCCCCCCCAAAGAAAGAATGAAATAAAACTATCCCTTAATCCAATAACATGACGGTTTATACATAAAACCTCAAAGACTACCCAAAAAGTTTCCACTTCAAAAATGTCAGGAAAGGTCACTCGATGTCAATATACAAAATTTATTCATGAAATTAACTGGAAAAAAAACCAAGTGGAAAATGATAAATGGACTGTGGTGTAAAATGAAAATCATAAAACTCTAATACTTTATTGAAAACAAAGAAATCATCATGACCCGAGGCTAGAAAATGAGTTCTTAGATGTGATACTAGAAGCATGACTCATTAAAAAATAGAAGATAAGTTGACATCATCAGAATTTGACTTTTTCCCCAATGAAAACCATTAGTAAAGAATTAAAACAAAATTAGAGGGAAATCATTTACAAGTCAATCTAAGTTATACCCACTACACATACATTAAAAAAATCACATTAGTCAACAACAAAAACAAAGAAACATATTTGAAAATGGCCAAACACTGAAAGCAAAATTATGGGAGATAAGCAAGTGCAAAGATACTTATTTATCATTAGTCACTAAGGAAATAATTAAAACCAAAGTGAAAAGTCACTCTTTTCTATGAGAGTAGCTATAATGGAAAAATACTGAAATTATACAATGATGGCAAAAACATACAATTACCCAAATTATTATACATTGCTGGTAGACACCGCTGGTAGGACTTTAAAGTCACATGCTATTGTTCTGCATTTTATATTAAACTCCATAGTAATATACACCCAAAGGGAAAAAGGTTAACTTTACTATATGATCATTGAAAACTTTTTTTTCTAGAAAGCTGTTTCTGACTATCATCAAATTAAATCTAGAATATATATAAGGGGGTCTTCAAGTCTTCGTGGAAAAATGGAATTCAAGGTTAATTAAGTCTTACCAAGAATGTTTTAAAGCCCCCACACATTATAACGTGGGAATACAAAGATCACATATTAGGGAACCTATTCATATATTGTGTATTAACAAATTTATGTATACATATGTATATGGTCACAAGGTATGCCAAAAAAGATCTGATAAAATTAAATAACACTCTTTATAAATATAAACTAGGAACACAAAAGAACTTTCTTTAATCTCACGAAGAGTTTCAACTAACAATGGTCCATACAGAAATCATACTTGATGAGGTTTTCAAAGTCAAACTCATGGTATACAGTTGATTCCAACTCAGGAAGATTCTAGTACCTGTGCTTTCAGTATGCAAAGCAACTCTATAGGACAAGGTAGCGCTGTCCATGTGGGTTTTCCAGGCTATTGATTACAGGAGTATAAAGATCTTTTTTTCCAGCAGGGTGACTAGTAGTCCTCTATGTAGCCCAGTACATCACCAAGGTGTCTTATGATACTTTAGGTATATACTAATTCAATGCTGTACCTGACGTTTTAACACAAAAATGAAAGCACATAAATGACATATTTGTGTTGAAAAGAAGAACCTCTACACAATAGGGTAGGACGGCAGACCAGATACACTTGCTACAGTGACCCGCTACAGTAAAGAACTGAAACAACGTGGGAAACAGGGTGATAACCCTCCAACCCTGAGAGTACAGGGAATGGCAGGAGAAGCAATCAAACACCAACTAGAAAAAGAAGCAACAGAAGCCACAAACAAGGGGCATAAAAAAAAAAAAAAACTCTGGGGTGAGCCCCAGTGGCGTAGTGGTTGAGTGTGGGACTGCAGCCCACCGGCTTTGCAGTTCAAATCCAGCAACGGCTCTCCAGGAGCAAGGCTAGGTAACTCCCGTGACCACCAGAGGGCAGTGATGCCCCCCAAAAAATAAAGAAAAGAAACAACTATCCATTGGTCCAATGGGTGCTATTTTGAATTTTTGTAAGAATCATTCTAATCAAGGCCCATAATTGGCTCCACTCACTCTGAACTGTACTGGCATTCACACGGTGGCTGGCAACCAGAAAGGTGTTGCTGCTGTTGTCCTGTGCATCACAATACTTCTGACTTAAGAATAACCCTGCATCACTGTCTAATTGTTGCTAAGCTGGAGCCCACTGTTGTAGCTACCGTGCCAATCCATGAGGATTGAGCATATTTGTTGAGGAATTTCCTCTTCTTCTGTTGACTTTCTGCTAAGCATGACGTCCTTCACTAGAGTCTAGTCCCTCCAGATAACGTGCCACTTACCACAGGAGGCATTCAAAAAGCTCAACAAAGACCAAACAGGTAGCCTCCAGAAGAAAATTATCGAAATACATCATAATCAAACTTTCCAAAATAAAACAAAAAAAAAATGACTCCTGAAAGCAGCTTAGGAAAAATGAAAAGTTACCTAACAAAACAGAACCATTAAGATTAAGATCTTATTTCTTGCTTTGCAAGGAAGAAAGCAATGTAGCAACCCATATGCAACACTAAGTGGGGGAAGTGTTGACCACTGAATTACAGACCTAGTGGATTTGTCCCTCAGAATTACAGTAAAATCAGGACATGGCCAAATAAACAAAAATTAAGAGAATCTGCAAAACCGGATCAACTTTTTAAGAAATACTCAAACGAATCCTTCAGACAGAAAACCAACAATAACCTGGGATTAACTCACATGACAACAACCTGGGATTAACTAATATGGCATCGCCACCCAGATACCAACTGATATATATATATATATATATATATATATATATATATCTTCACAGTGAAATAAGCCTACAAAACTAAAAACAAGAAACAAATGATATCAATTTGTAAACGATGGCAACTATACAACAAACAGAATAAATAATGCAACTACAGGAAGTTCCAAGTGGAGAAGTCAGGACAAGAGAGAATGAACTGTTTTAAACTTGGGAAGAAAATAATAAATCACATGTTACATTTTAAAAATGAGTTACATCAAAATTTTAAAAGACAACGTCAAATATAGTAAACACTAAATAGCACCAACAATAGAATACAAGAAAATCCAGGCAGTAACTGAAATAATGGTTCACTGGGGGTAAGTAACCGCAGGCTTGGCGGTTCAAATGCAGCAGCAGATCTCCGGAGCAGCACTGGGTAGTGCCCACGCCCACCAGAGGCAGTGATGCCCAAAAAACAAAGTGATGCCCAAAAAACAAACAAAAAAAAGAAAGTACAAAGTGTTCTAAAATTGATAGTGATGATGATTATACAACTCTTCTTGATGTAACTGAACTACTGAAATGTATGCTAGATTGTGTCCCAATAAAGCTGTTCATGATTTTTTTTTTCCCGGATCACTGTCCTGGTGGCAATAGGAAGCCCCGCCTTGTTCCTGGAGAGCTGCTGCTGGATTTGAACTTTCAATCCTGTGGGCCACAGTCCTACACACAACCACTGCGCCACCAGGGCTCAGCTAACGATTCTTTTAAATAAAGAAAATCTGTAAACTAAATGACAGGGAACAAAGAAATCAGCAGGTCCCAAAACACATCTCTCTCTCTCTCTCTCTCTCTCTCTCTCTCTCTCTCTCTCTCTCTCTCTCTCTCACACACACACACACACACACACACCCACACACACCCACACACACAGCAAAACAATAATGTTCTCTAACTAACAAAATGAATAGCAACTGGTACCTTAAAAGCTTATGGATGGTGGGGAGCTTTACAGTAGCCATTTAAGGTGCAACTGTAAATCTCTTCAGAATAAGGAAGAGTGAAGAAACTCAAATAGGCACAGCAAACAAATAGACCAAAGAACTATAGATGGACCACACAAACGTCAGCCTCAAAAACTGGAAGTGGAGAACTGAATGGTGCTCAGATACCATTATCAATGCTCTGAAAGGGATCAGAGTCCTTTAGAAAGTGATAAAAATGTGGAACACTTCAAAAATGATGAGCTTCACTGTCTGATAGAGACTGGTAGAACACTTGCAGTTAGGCCCTTAGTCACTATTGAGGGTGAGGATGAATTCAGTCTTATGGTTTCACTTTCAGCCAAGCAACAAAATGAACAGTAACGCCAGGGAGGTATGCTGTATTCCTTCAATAAACCATTCAAGTAGCATATGCCCAAGTACATAGATAAGAAGGTAGGAACAGATTTTAAAAGATGGGCCAAAGGAAACAGGTCAAAGAGCAAAGAGGGGTGAGCATTGTCACATCGTATGAATGCACTCAATGATAAGCAACAAAATATATATGAACTCAAGTCGGAAATGGATTTGTGCTGTAACCTTTTACCCAAATCTCAATTAAAAAGTGTTCTCAAACTGAAAATACAGAAAATTCAGGACAAACGAACCACTCAGGATCAGTGGTGAGAGTAGCGATATCAGGAGGGTGGAGGGAAGGTGGGATAGAAAGGGGGAACCTTTCACAAGGATCTACATACAACACCAACACCACCACCAACACCACCACCAACACCACCCCCCACCGGGAGAAAAACAACAGAGAAGTAGGTGAAGGGAGGCATCAGACAGTGTGAGACATGACAAAATAATAATAATTTACAAATTATCAGGGGTTCCTGAGGGAGGGGCAGCAGCGAGGGAGGGGGGAAATGAGGAGCTGATACCAAGGGCTCAAGCAGAAAGAAATGTTTGGAGAATGATGATGGCAACAAACGTACACATGTGCCTGACAAGATGGATGGATGGATGGATTGTGCTGAGAGTTGTACGAGCCCCCAATAACTTTTAAAGTATTCCTCTCCAGGAGGAAGATAAAAGAAACAAAGATCTAGGAAGCACATCTATGAATACAAGTATAAACATAGGTGTGGACTTATGTAAACATATTGATTCATAAAAACAAAGGTACGTGTATTTATATGGCAATACATTAAGGAAGTGGATGGACTTTGGGTCTCTGATCAAGTTCTCTCTCAACACAAGAACACTTTGTTCGAACAATCTGGTATTCTTTGATGCTCACCCTCCAACATGATCGCTGAAAACATGCTGGATGCATAAGCAAATGTGGTACAGAAAGTTGATGGTGCCTGGCTATCAAAAGATAAAGTGTCTGCATCGCTTCTTGTTCTCTTGGCTATGATCTGTTTAATATCTGATACATCCTCTGTCCGAGGACAATATATTAAATGGAGTTTTGGAGCACGGTGATGGAATAGGAGCTTGCTCCGCCTATAGGAGCTTGCTCCGCCTCTCCATGCATCAACCTGGTATTGCAGCATTTTCAGGAACAGTGCACCAAAAAAAAAATAAAAAAGGTATAGTGTCTGGGTCTTAATGCTTGATGTTAAACAGGCAGCCATCTAGCAGAGCTGCTACAGTTCACATGGAAGAAGCACATCAGCCTGTGCAATAATGAGGCTGTGAAGGAATAGGTAACAAGCACCAGAAGACCCAGAACAAACAAACATGTTATTGAAAACAAGGGGGAGGGCTGAACCCCGGTGGCATAGGTGATTGAGTGCAGGACTGCAGCCCACAGGCGTGGCGGTTCAAATCCAGCAGGAGCTCTCAGGAGCAGCGCTGGGTAGCGCCCATGACAACCAGAGGAGAGTTATTCCTCACCCCCCGCCCAAAAAAAAAAAAAAAAAGGAAAATGAGGGGGACCAGAGATGAAACCAAAATACATCTGTAAACAATAGGACATCCCTTTACAAAAGGTTCACAAGTAAGGGATGAGTCAACCAGGTTGCAGTATAGCACCAATGAAACACACAATATTCCTCTGGTTCTCTGAAGCTTCCTCACACATGCACAGCCTACTTTCGTGATCCCAGCCCTGCCCAGACCAGACCATCTACACTCGTACAGATAAGATCCTCAGATCAGAATTGAAAGTAGCAATACCAGGAGAGTAGGGAAAAGTTGGGAGTGGGTGAGGAGGAGCTTACCACAATGACTGAGGCATAATCCCCTCCCCAGAGGGATCAACAACAGAAATGTGGGTGAGAGGAGACAGTGGTCACTGTAAAACATGAAAACAATGATCATTCATCAAGGAGTCACAAGGGGTGAGGGGAGAGGTAGAGGGGTTGATACCAAGAGTTCATATAAATGATTGCGGTAACATATGCATAAATGTGCCTGAAATAACTGATGTGTGGAATGTTATAAGAGCTGTAAGAGGCCCCAAGTAAAACGATTTTTTTAAAGTGTCTCTTCAAAAACCAAACGAAACTCAGGAACAATGATGGGAGTTGGGACATCATGACAGTTGGGAGAAGCAGATGGAGAAAAGGGGCAATGGATCCCAATGATCTACATATAACTACCCCCTACCCCACCCACCAAGGGGGACAAGTAACAGAAATACAGATGAAGAGAGACAGACAAATATGGATGGTAAGATATAAAAAGTGATTTATAACTTATCAAGGTGGGGGGGTAACGAGGAAGCTGATAGCAAACACTAAAAAAAGAAAAAAGATTCTGAAAATGATGATGGAAGCATATTTACAAATAAGCTTGATAAAATTGATGTCTGGATTTTTATAAACGCTGTAAGAGCCCTCAATAAAATGATTTATAAAAAATTAAAAAGTGTCCCTCTCAGGCATTATTTGTATTTTTGCTTTTAATGCTAATTTGATCTTATCCTTACCACCTTAGTGCAATTTATTTTTCATTGCTTGCAATTGGATTTCCGGAAGTGAAGCATAGGAGAAGTGGATGTATAATGATAATAAGAGATACACAGTGTTATCAGGCATGCAGCAGTGAGTGATGGTGGGAAAGGGGATTTTAGGGGTAAATAATGAAGGAAGGATGGAGGAGAGAGCTGATCATGAATGCACAACGCATTTTAAAGGCAATTTAACCATGGTGGGAATGCTCCAAGATAGATGTGGTGCTGATTGTACAATTCCCATTGATATGATTAAGTATGCAATTGTATGATATGTAAATTATGTGCCAGTAAAACTGTTATGGGTAAAAAAGGTGCCCCAATCATTAGACTTACAACATATTAAATAGCAAATTCATGGCTGGCTGGGGGGAGAGGGGGCACTGAGAACAATCATATCATACAATTTTAAATGATCTCAATTCACAAAAGCCATAAAGAACTTAAAGCTAAGTCTATTAATAATAACAAAAACAAAATATAACAAAAAATGTAGTAACAAACATGCAAACTTTTCTTAACCATAATGCTATGTTAGAATCAATAGTTGTATTCATTTCGTTCTCAATGTCCTACAGAAAACCTCCCAATTTATATACCATCTTTTCAAACTTTATATCAACTCAACACTCTTTCCTCCTTACAAGCTCCAATTGTTCCTAATCCCAACCCTTTGTTTTACAAGGCCCTACACGAGGGTATGGTTTGCAGTTATCTATGATGCCACAACCATTTTTTTCTATACGCATCATCTGCTTGCTACAAAACACTTCCGGAATTTCAGGAATACACTACATATGTTCCAGTCAGGGCCTTTACACTTAATGATATACCCACATACTGATATGCCCCTGAGTCCAGTTTTTATGGCAATATCTCAAAAGACATTTCTTACCAGCAGGTCCATAAAACAGATCCTGTCACGCACTGTCTATTTTCTTGCTTTCGTCTTACTCGTAGTATTTACCAAATAACAGCATTATATTTATTCGATATCTCGTTAGTCTGTCCATTCTGAAGCATAATTTCCACATGAGTTAGAACTTTGCTTTAGTCTCTGTTACCCCTAACACCAAGCAGCATCAGACAGAACACAGCACTCATTACTGTCTTTGCTGTTCTATGGAATGAATATGATTGTTTGACAGCTTGACACAAATAAATGGATTCACATATATGTATGCTTTAAAGGGGGATTAACTTGTACATATGTGTACAAATACATATACACAGCAAACACCTGAAATAATATATACCAGAATGATTTCCTCTGCAAATATGGAAAAGCAAATCTGGGCCCCCAAGAAGGGCCTTTCATTTTCACTCATCAAGAGTTTTGAGACATAAGCCTAAGTTCATCAGTTCAGGAACGATCCTTTGCGTATCATTTATTTTCCCACTCTATATTGTGCAGATTCAGACATCCAGTGATAATTCTTAAGTGTTCCAGGCATCAGAACAAAAACTAAAAAAGTAAATAGGAACACAACAGCAGAATGTATCAGTGAATTCAGAAATTGGTTTTTTGAACAGATGAATAAAAGACACAAACCATGGACTAGACTGACAAAGGGCAAACAGCCAAATTAAGAAATCATACTGGTGATATTACAATAGATTCAACTGGGATAAAAAGGATTGTAACAGAATTCAATGCAAAAAAACTGAACTCCAACATATAACATAGATGAAATGAGCAAATGCCTAAAAACACAAAATTAAATTACCACTAGAAATAACATCTACACAGATTCATAACAAGAAAAGAGATTGAATCAGTCATCAGAAAAACATACAACAAAATAAAAGCCCTGGACCAGATATATCTTCAATGGGAAACTTTATCAAGCTTTCAAAAAAACCAACCCTACTCAAACCTCTTCTAAAGTATGTCTTCTAAAATATGTAATTCCCCACCCCCAATAAAAGGATTTATTTTTTTAAGGGAGGGGGAGGAGGAGCTTATACCAGGGCCTCAAGAAGAAAATATTTGGAAATGAGGATGGCAACATGTGTGCAAATGTGCTTGATACGAGATGTATGGAATGTTGTAAGAGCTGTAGGAGCCCCCAGTAAAATCATTGGAGAAAAAAAACACACACATACACAAAAAGTAGCTTTCTAATTCATTTAACAAATCCAACACTGCCCAGATGCCAAAATAACACATGTGCGCGCGCGCACGCTCCCACGCAAATTTTTCCTTTTTTTAAACCAATCTCCTTCTCTCATCAAGTCAATTCCAAGTCATAGGAACCCCACAGGACAGGGCACTGCCTGCGCAGACTTCTGAGACAGTAACTTTAAGTAGAAACCACATCTTTCTCACATGGAGCAACTGGTAGTTTTGAACTGCTGACCTGGTGATTAGCAGACCAATGCACTACACACTACTCCTAAATATATGAGGGAACTTCAAAAAGTTTATGGGAGAGGGAGAATCAAATACTTTTCACTTTTATCTTCCCATGAACAGTTTTAAGTTCCCTAGGTAAATTTGATCTTTGAAAAGCATGGGTTTGAACTATGTGACTCTACTTGTATACTGTATATATTCCAGTATAAGTCAAGCCGAATATGAGCCAAGACACCCAATTTTATGACAAAAACTATATTAAAAATGTGTTGCGGGGCTGAGCCCGGTGGTGTAGTGGTTGAGCACGGGACAGCGGCCCACTGGCTTGGCGGTTCAAATCCAGCAGCAGCAAGGCTGGGTAGCTCTCACGACCACCAGAGGGCAGTGATGGCCCCCCACACACACAAAAAAAAAATTTTTTTTTATTGTGTTGGAAGACTTGGCTGATACACAAGTATATACGGGATGAGGATCTTTTCCTTCACCTGCTGCTATTGTGGTGAAATCACATAGTGGAGTATCCCCTTAAAACACGGTATGATATTCATTTATCTCCACGTGAACAGTTCTTTCCAACTGCTCACATGAAGATGCTCAGCATCATTCGAAGTGTTGGCATTTCAACTGATGGCAACAGGATTCAAATAAAAAACATCGCTGCCATCGAGTCAATGACAATTTATACAGACCCTACACTACAGGGTAGAATTGCCCTCAAATTGAAGCCCCCTCAAATCCAAGAGTTATGAGAGCACTGACGTAACCTTCTGAAACTGTATCTGTTTATGGGAGTAGAGAGCCCCAACTTTCTCCTTTGGAGCAATTGGTGGCTTTAAACTGCTGATGTTTTTGATGATAGCCCAATGCATAACCACTAACCCACCCCAGGGGAGCGGGGCAAGGGGAGAGGGGGGATTCATGTATATCTGGGCCTGCATATTCAAACTGGCATTTTTCAAGGATTAACTGCAAAAACGATAGCCCGCATCACATACACAATTCTGACTGAAAAACTAAAGTTGAGCAAACTTTCTGCTTGATGAATGCCAAAACTAACTACACACAGATAAGCTGTAAACTAAGAGCTTTCAATAAACTTTATAAACAAGTGGAATCAAGATTATGAAATATTTCTCAGAAAAATCATAAGAAGAGATGAAAAGCGGCTTTACCAGTACCATCCTGCAGACAAAGAACAAATGCAATGGCTGACAAGTGGTGAAGGTAATCCAATAAAAACAAAGGTTGTGGCCGTAGTTTTGTGAGATGCTCATGGTGACTTTCTGGAGGACCACAGAATGATAAAATCTGCTCATAAGGAGAGTTTTTAAGAAAGTTAAGACAAAAATTTAGCAGAAAAACATCTAAGAAAGCTTCACCGAAGAGTCCCTCTCTACCCCAACAACGCTTCTGCTCATTCCTCCCATCAAAAGAGGGTAATTTTCCAAGAGCTTCGATTAGAAAGCATGAGGAACTTACCATATAGTCCAATTTTTTAACTTGCTTTTGTATCCTACTCTTTAAAAAAATCTTTTGTTAATAATCTAAAAATAACTACATTAACATGGCTAACTTCCTATAAATTAACATCATGCAAGTGTCAGTAATACTAAAAGTGACCTATAGATTAAGTGTAATCTCAATGTAAATTAACATTATTTAATAAGATAGAAAAATTAACCTAACTTTATATGAAGAGGCAGTACCATATTAGCTAAAATAATATTGAAGAAGAACAAAGTTAACTGCCTCAAATTTCACAATCTCAAAGCTATACTACTAGGGTAATCATAAGAACCTTGCACTAGTTCAATGACAAGACACACTGTTCCAAGACTGAACTGAGAAGCCAATAGTAAACTCATCCATCTCTAAAATTGTGGCACCAACATATCTGACAAAGGTCTAATTTCTGAATTACATGGTGGACATTAGTAACTCAACAACAAAGGGGGTAAACAATCTAATAAGAAAACAATCTAATAAGAAAACGTGAACAGGCACTATTGGAGGACATTTGGGTGGTCAAACACATATATGGAAATAAGCTCACAATCATTAGCCATTAGAGAAATGCACCTCAAAACTAAAATGAGGTATCATTACATCCATCAAAAATGGCATAATCTTGCTGAGCCCCGGTGGCGTAGTGGTTGTGTGCGGGACTGTGGCCCACTGGGATGGAGGTTCAATTCCCGCTCACAGGAGCAAAGGCTGGGCCTCCTACTTCCACCACCAAGGCAGTGATGCCTATAAAAAAAAATGGCATAATCTTTAAAATGCTGTGAAGGTGAAGGGGAAATTAACTTTTAAAAAGCAGAATTAATAGGTACTGGAATTTTTGTACAAACATTTTGAGGCACCCTCAAATCTGAGAGCTAAGAGAGCAATGACATAAGTAAGACATACACATCCATGCTTATGGCACCATTATCTGTCTCACATATTGGTAATTCTTAAAATATTTATAATTTTTTTTCATAATGTTTTACCACACCTTATGTAAATGGGATTTTCTCTGCACCAGGAAACTAAACAACTTGCATGCATCCTTTTATTGAAATGCTTGTTTTATGGTGGTGGTATGCAAGCAAATTCACTATCTTCAAAATATTTCTGTACATTACTGCTGGGATTAGAAAATGACAAAAATCACTATGGAAAGAAATCTGGCATATCTTCAAAGAACACAAACTAGAAATACCTTATGGTCCAGGATATATAAGAGAGGTTTCAAAAAAATTACATTTAAAAGAGACAGAATTAAAAGGTACTGGAATTTTCACACAAACATTTTGAAGCCCCCTCGAGAGTTCTGACAGCAATGACAAGAATAGACATACTTACAGCATCTTTATTCACAAATACCAAAAAGATGGAAACTACTTAAGTTCCCATCAGCAAGTGGATCGGTAAAAAATTGGGTTACATACATTCAGGAGAACACTATACAACTATAAAGAATAAGTCCACAAAACTTTAAAGAATAAAGAGTTCACATAGTATGGATAAACCTGGAAGCTATTATACTGAATAAGTCATTCACAAAAAGGCAAGTACTATACATGAGATCACAAATACAAAAGTTAAGAAAAGATATATATACACAGAAAACCAAATTGTTTCATGATTACCAGGGAGGAGGCATATCTGCTAGATAGTAGATACTTGTTACTTTTGGTGATGAGAAAAGCAATCCAAAAATATAAGCCAGCACACTTTCCAATCAATATTGTACTAAAAGTGCAAGCTTGAGTAATATGGCAAGAGTAAAGAAATGAATATGAAACTTCCTAATTTAAAATAGAAATTTCCCCAAAAAAGAAAGAAATTCCGTCTAGTCCAAATGTCCTAGATTCTTCACATGCTTAATTACAGACCTAAAATTTTCTTGATTACTCCAGCCTGAAAAAAATCTTCCCTCTTCTCTCAAGACCAATTCAACTCATTGCTATTAATTATATCTTAGCTTGACTTTTATCCTTACTTAAACTGTGAGTGTTAGTTAACTACCTAGGCAGTAGATTTTGTTTTTCTTTAAAAAAAAAAAACTCAGAAATGGTTTCTCTTTCAGGTGAAAAGGATTCCTGGGAGTTGCAAGTTCAGTGGGTTCTTTAATCTCTATCAAACAAGCAAATTTGGCCTTTTTTTTTTTTAATTACATTTTTTTTGTTTTACCCTTTTTTCCCCCACAGGAGACATTCTGTTGAGGTTCCAGTAAGAACAGTCAGTAGTGTCATGTAGGCGTGTTTCATGTGGTCTATTAGTCCTGTGGACTAATGGTTCCCTATGACTGGTTTTCTGCATTCTACTATGCTCCTTAGGGAGCCCAAAGGTTCTATCTTGTTCACACGATTTTAATTCCAGATGCTACTCACCAAATTATGATATGGAACATTGTATCTATGAAGTGTGTTGCGCCAATTGATGCAAATGTCCACATCTATGGTCCTTCACCTTCAAACATACCAACTTCAACCCATAACGTTTAGTTATGCCTGACAATTTTCTATGACTGTGCCTTATGTGTTCCATTGTATATATTAATATATATAGTGTTTACAATTATTTCTATAAACATCTACAACCACATTTTTGTCTGAGAATGGTGTGCTCCTTTGTAACTTTGCATGCCTCTTTAGCACATCTGTATTTAGGTATTCATTCAAAAACTGTTAATTACCATTGTAGAACTATCTATAGTAATTATGCACTCAATGTTTTCCTTAGTCTTACTCAAGCATTTGCCTCATCTCTATAATGGAACAGTATCAGTTTCCAAGATCCTAACTCTTTTTTTTTTTTTAGGCATCACTGCCCTCTGGTGGTGGGAGTAGGAGGCCCAGCCTTTACCCCTGTGAGCTGGAATTGAACCTCCATCCCAGTGGGCCGCAGTCCCACGCACAACCACTTACACCACTGGGGCTCAGCCCAAAGATCCTAACTCTTTAAGAGGGTAGAAAGAAAGTTTTGTCTTTGAGCAGCTGGTAGTTTTGAACTGCTGTTGTTGTGGTTGGCAGCCCGATGCATAACCACTATACCGTCAGGGTACCTTTGAAACACTAGAGAAGATGCAAAGAAATGGAAAGACATTCCATGCATATGGAATTGAAATTTTAATTCTACGATAATGTAAATACTACCCAAAGTGGTCTATAGATTCAAAATTATCCTTATAAAAATTCTCCCAGAATATTCCATACAAATGGAAAAATCAATCCTCAACTTTATATATAGAAAAGACAGAAGTCCCAAATAAGCATTAAGAACCAAAAACAAAGTAGGAGGTCACAAAATTCCTGATTTTAAAATATACTATAAAGCTACAGTAACTCAAAAGATCTGCTACTGGTTTATTGCTAAATCTCGAGGATACAATTGAGTCCAGAAAGAAATACATATATAGACAGGTGATTTTTTTAAAAATCATTTTATTGGGGGCCCATGCAACTCTTATCACAATCCATACATCAATCCACTGTGTGCAAAGTACATTTGTACAATTGTTGTCCTTATTATTCTCAAAACATTTTCTTTCTACTTAAGCTCTTGGTATCAGCTCCTCATTTGATGGTGCCTGGCTATCAAAAGTTATAGCACCTGGCTATCAAAAGTTATAGGTCTTAAAGGCTTAAAGGTAAAAAAGTGGCCATCTAGGTCAGAAGCAACAAAGCCCACATGGAAGAATCACACCAGCCCGTGTGATCATGAGGTATCAATGGGATCGGGTATCAAGCAACAAAAAAATCCTATCATTGTGAATGAGGGGGAGTGCAGATTGAGGACCCAAAGCCCATCTGTGGGCAACTGGACATCCTCTTATAGAAGGGTCATGGGGAGGAGACGAGCCAGTCAGGGTGCAGTGTAGTAAGGATGAAACATACAACTTTCCTCCAGTTCTTAAATGCTTCCCCTCCCCACCTCCCACTATCATGATCCCAATTTTGCCTTACAAATCTGGCTAGACCAGAGGCTGTACACTGATACATATAGGAACTGAAAACCTAAGGAATCCAGGACAGATCCCTTTAGGACTAGTAGTGAGAGTGGCTATACTAGGAAGGTGGAGGTAAGGTGGGGTAGAAAGGGGGAACTTACTTCAAGGGTACACATATAACCTCCTCCGGGGGAAGGGGGGTGGAAAATAAAAAAGTAGATGAAGAGAGATATCAGACTGTACAAGATATGACAAAATAATAACAGTATATAAATTATCAAGGGGATAATTAGAAAGGGGAGTGGGGAAGGAAGGGGGAAGATGAGGAGCTGACATCAAGGGCTCAAGTAGAAAGCAAATGTTTTGAGAATAAAGAGGGCAACAAATGTTTAAATGTGCTTGATATACAATGGATGGATGG
>PVJH01005694.1:0-109656 GCA_004026705.1 Nesogale talazaci | reverse complement strand
GAGCATGGGATATTTTTCCATTTCTTGAAGTCATTCTTGGTTTCTTCTAATAGTGTTCTGTAATTTTCCTCATATAGATCTTTTGTTCTTTTTGTCAGGTATATCCCTAGATATTTCAATTTATGCTTGGCTATTGTGAAGGGTACCTCTTTTTTTATCTCCTCTTCTGTGGTCTTATCTGATGTGTACAGCAGACCAACTGACTTCTGATTGTTGATCTTGTACCCTGCCACTCTGCCATACTCCTCTATTGTTTCCAGTAATCCCTTTGTGGACCTTTTGGGGTTTTCCATATATATAATCATATCATCTGCAAATAATGATAATTTCACCTCTTCCTTCCCCAGTCATATACCTTCCATGTCTTTTCTTTGCCTTATGCTGTTAGCTAAAACCTCCAGTATGATATTGAACAATAGAGGGGACAATGGACATCCTCGTTTGGTCCCCTTTTTCAGTGGGATTGTGCTTGTCTTTTCTCCATTGACTATCACATTGGCTGTTGGTTTTTCATATATAGCTTGTATTGTCTTGAGGAATTTTCCTTCTATTCCCATGTTTAAGACACTCAAAAATCATTTTGTTGTGGATTCTCTTACCCTTATCTCAATTCATACATCAGTCAATTGTGTCAAACATATGTGTAGATTTGCTGCCATCATCATTCTCAAATATTTTCTTTCTACTTGAACCCTTGGTATAAACTCCTTGTTTTTCTCCTCCCTCTTTCCCCCTCCCTCGATCACAAACCCTTCATATTGTATGTTACTTTTTCCATGTTTTACATTGCCTGATGTTTCCTTTCACCCCCTTTTCTCTTGTCTGGCTCCCAGGCACGAGGTTATATGCAGACCCTTTTCAATGGTTCCACCTTTCTATCCCACCTTCCTTGTATCACTACTCTTATTATTGGTCCTGGGGGGTTTATCATTCCTCTTTTTGACTGAACTTTATGAATATTAAATTTGATAGAATAAGATAATCAATGAATAAAAATCATCTGGATACATTTTAAGAGAGAATCTTAGCACACCAGCATGCGTGATCAAGAGGGGCTGAAGGGAGCAGATATTGAGCACCAAAGAACAAGAATCACATCATTACAAAGGAGGAGGAGAGCAGGGTGGGCACCTAAGGCCCATGGTGGGTAATTGGTCACCCCTTTACAGGGGAGCCACGGGGAGGAGACAGACCAGTCAAGGGCCAGCCAGGCAGTGATGATGCATACAAGTTTCCTCTGGTTCCTGAAGCCTTCCTCCTCATCCCCCAACCATCATGGTCCCAGCTATACCTTGCAAATCCAGATGGACTGGAGAAGTCACATTGGCATAGAGGGGAGCTGGAGATATGGGGAAACCAGGATGGATGGGCCCCTTCAGGCCAATGGTTAGATTGGAGATACTGGAAGGGTGGAGAGAAGAGGGCATAGAGAGACGGAAAATAAAAAAAAAAGAGAGAGAATCTTAGATCATCTAATAATATTGATTTCATATATGTCCAAAGAGTAGTCAAACTAAATATTATTTGTATTGATTTGTATTGTGTTGATTGTATTAATTTGTAATAAACTAATTATTATTTATATTATTTGTATTGATAGTTATTGTTAATTTTAGCAAGTGTACCAACCATTTTGTACTGTCTAAAATACTTAAGGTAATTTCAATATTTTCTTTAATAATCAGCTAGGAATAATTTAAACACAGATTTAAAAAGTATGGCTCACAAAGTTAATGTTGGGTAGAAGAAGAATACATGGCTTTGAAGAAAAGCTAGAAAAGGCAGGGATCTTGGGAAAGTTTGTTTCCTGTTATGGAGATTTCTACCTTTTTTATGAGGATTATAATCTGGTATTAAAATATGTTGACTGCTTACTTAACTGACTCATAAAGAATTTTCTTCTGATCCTCTGTCAAAAGAAGCCTAATTGTAACTGATTACTGTACAAGTAAGAAAACCAATTACATTTTTAATATAATTCCTTTTTGTTTCCTAGATATGTGTTTGGGACTTAATATTCCTCTTTCTAAAATTAATAGGCATATATTTTAAACCCATTCATTGCCATCAAGTTGATGCTGACTTCTAGAGGCCTACAGGACAGGGTGGAACTGCCCCCATGAGTTTCCAAGATCAGAGCTCGTTACTGAAGTAGAAAGCCCATCCCTCTCTCCTTTGGAGCAGCTGGCAGTTTCAAACTGCTGACCTTGTCCAAACAGCTGAATGCTTTCACTCTGCCGCCAGAGTAACTGATCGTCATATAGAGAAATATAATTCACAAGGAACTTAGTGATGAGAATTATATTAGGACTATATTATTGAAAAGATAGGTGTAAATGGCCAACGATGTAAATTTGAAAGAGACACATGCCAAACCTGTGCCTTTCACAACACTCTTTATAATAACATCCGATGGGAACAATGCAAATACTCATTAGTGAACCGTCGGAAAATCCAAACGCCATGCATTCCTTCAGTGATAAGGGAAAAAAAGAGTGCCTAAAATATTTTACTATGTGGATGAATTTGGAATATTATATAGAACATAGAGAATCAAATACAACAAAAGTTTCATGAAATAATTCCAATATTCTCTTTTATTAAATAATACAAATAAATAAATGTACAAAAGTATAGTTCATTATTGGTGACCAGTGGGTTGGGGAAAAGATAAATAGCTACTCCCCAGGCTGCTGCTACCTTGGTTACAGAAATGAGGAAGGGGCACGGGATGTGAGTGAAGATTGGACATTGTGAAGGAGGCAACTAATGGCAATAGTCCTCCCTGGGACGAAAGATCAAGTCCACAGCCATGCCAACCTGAATGTGCCCATCTCCTCTGATCTTGGAGAAAGATTAAAGGGAAAATACTAGGTTTTATATGAATTTGCAACATTTAAAACAACCACAAAAGAAGGAAAGTGATTATAGTTGAGATACTAGCTGCTTACAAATAAGATAATAATTAGACATGCTAAACATCCTCACAGAAATGTTTCTTTTGTTTTATGATCCTATGGATGCTATCTTGGAGAATAATACATTTAATCAGCATAATAAAAGTTTTAAAGATAGGCGGATTCTGGAATCCCAGTTAACTCTAACCCCAATCCAAAAACAGTTCTTTCTTCTGACATGGGCCTGCTTCATCCCCACCTTCATGAAGCGATCACAGTGTATGTGGGTGCCAGAACAAAGTGCGGTAAACATAGGAGGCAGTGCCGGATGACAACTGCATTAGTACCTGGGGTCTTAAAGACTTGTATTCCAAGAAGAAGTCATCTAATCTAAATGAGACTTCAACTAAGTCCACACTGAAGAAGCACACCAGCCTGTTTGATCCAAATATGACAAATGGAAAAATACAGATCTATGAGTAAAGCAAAAATATCAGAGCTTAACTTATGAATACCCAATTTGAAGATGGCTATTGAGGACAATGGGAGACAAAGTACATTTTCAGAGTACTGATTTGGATTGTTTGATCCTATGGCAGCTCTCTTCTGGCCATAGCTCAGGGATTCAAACAGCCTTATATCTGGTAGAGATTATTGTAAATGATTATGGTATATGACTGAATATGGTATAATATGATACTTGGTCAGCTGACTGTCCTGTTCAACATCCTGAATGTGTTCTCTGTTTAAGTATTTCCAGCTAATTCTTCAACAGAAAATTTTGCTTCGGCGTGTTTAAATATTGTTGAGGGTTTTTTTATTTTTTCTGTTGATTATTGTTATCCTTATCATCATTATTTATGGTATGTTTCCTGGTTTATGCAGCAGAAAGATGAAATATATACAGACAATAGTTGATGTAATAGCTGATATGAGGAAGGTGGAGGAAGGGAATTGGTGGCAAATAATGAACATGGGAGGGTGTAAGGTGCATTAGCACTGATTGTGATGAGATATATGCAACACTTTTAAAAAGTCATTTAACTATGAAATATATCATAAGTGAATTTTATATCATTAAAACTATTGGAAAATAAAACAAAATGAATCATGTATATAAACTATATTCATATGAATGGACTTTGTTTTCATACTTAATCAAGCCCTAATCTAAGAACAATTAGTTATTATTGGGAGAAGTCTGTTTTATACTCAACTTTATGAAGTTATAGAAATCAGACCGTTCCCAGCTATCAGAATGAACCATGTCAAATTGAAAGCCAAAAATCCATTTTCAGGGTCACTTTGTGGATTAAGCCTCTGATGCATTCCCTATGACCCTTCATCAGGGATGTGAATAGTTTTGTTCTCAGAATGTGAGAAGTGCATTGGAATATGAACTGATGTAAGCACACTTGGGTTAGAATTGAACACCTGATCGTTCGTTCTTCTCGTTAACCTATTTTAAATATGTTCTAGCTTTTCATTTTTTCTGCTTTCTTTTCAATCTATGTTTGAAATTTTATTTTGCTATTGGGGTTGGAATTTCTTGTGTTTGATTATTTTTCTGTATAGAGATCCAGAAAAGCTGAAGCTATAGAAATATCAATTGGGATTATGACTGGGGGAAATGGAGAGCTAATGTTCATGTGTAAGAGGAAGAAGAAAGTGTTTCTAAAGTTGACTGTGGTGATCATTCCACAACTGTTCAATATGATCAAATATTGAAGTATATGATACGTCAGTTATATGTCAACAAAACTGTTTAAAATCATATGGGTTTTAATGCTTGTGCTATAGCTCCCAGTATGGTGAGTTGTCAAGGCTCTTATTTTATTTGAATTGGCAGCCAATGGTCAGATGAGCAACAGTCAGGTAATGAAGTAATGTATTGCACTGAGAATACCTGCTGTGCAAGTCCTCTTTAAAGTGTTGGAGAACAACGATATCCTTTTGAACTACAAGGTTCCTCAGCCAAGTCAGGGTCTATTTAATTGCCTCGTGTATGTGAATGTGGGAAAGTTAAAAAAAGGAAAGAAAAAGGGGAATCCACACATTTAAATTATAGTATTGTTGAAAAGTAATACAAATATTTTGGAATGCTAGAGAAACAGAAAATTCTGTTTCAGATGATGACCCATCAGAATACTCTATGGCAGGAAAAATGTTGAGAATACAGGCCCTGTAGTTCAGATACGTTGTCAAAAGACAATGGACCCTGGAAAAGCACATCATGCTTTGTAGAGGGTCAGTTAAAAAGAGGAAGACCATGGAAGAGAAGGATTGCTACAGTGACTGCGACAATGTTCTCAAACTTGACAGGACTGTAAGCATGCCCAGGACCCGTCACGGTGTCTCTCTGTTGTGCTTAGGCTGTGGGGTTACTCTGAGTTGAAACAGGCTTGAAAGCACTTGGAAACAGCATGATAAGTTCTATCTGGGCTTCTTCAAGGCTTAGGAACAATGACAATGTTGCAGGGGAGGGGGAAGAGAAGAACTATTTTTATAAAGAGAGAAGGCATTGTACTAAAAACCCAGTTGTTTACTTAACTGCCTGTCTCTTTTTCCATAAAGTCAGAGCTAGGTAGCGTCTGGCTACCACCAAGAAACAGTCCACGGAGAAAGGCAGTAGATGAACGAATCCTGATTTCAAAAATGGAACCTATTTCAGATTCTGGAACCATCCAGACTTAATGGAAATGTTGAGGCTAGAGGAGTCCTCAGATTATGCCCTGGGTTTCTCTTTAAATGTTGAATTAAAGCTGTTCCTGGAAATCACTTTAAAGTCATTTTTGAATATTGTATTGTGCTTTTTCTTTTTTAAGAAAAGGTCTATAAAGAACAAATGATCAACAGTCATTTTAAAGCATAGATGGGGAATATGGAGGGTGGGACTAGTGCAAGGAGTGGGAGATTACTCAGATGGAAAGAAAACTGCTCTACTGTAAGTAACACTAATGTTAATACAAAGTGAGGAATATACAGTGAGCACTACCTTTACTCATTATGTCTAGAAGCTGTGTAATAATGTTTAACAAAAATGAACTTGTAAAGTATAATGCCACATTTTCTTCCCCTCTCCTGCCTACAAAATTAGGGCAGTGGAAAATTGATGCAACGCTTTTAAATTTAAAAGCCAAGATTTTCACTATTTAGTATCGATAACTTCACATGTTTGATCTCTAAGCAATCTAGTGTTTGGGGAGTAAATAGACAACAGAGCAAAGTGACAGAAATCTACTAAATATTATCCATTGTTATAAATGACTCGAATGAAAGAAATATTGTTGGTATATTAATTTTGGGTGGAGTTAAGTGAAATCATATTAATCATATCTGTTTGTTTAGAATTAGTATTATTTGATAAGTTTTTAATGTATTAAAATTCTTAGATAATTTTACATGTCCATATTGCAAGCACAAATGAATTGAAGGAAAATACAGTCGATCAGTTGTTCTTTTATGGAGGATACTAATAATCCAAAAGTGAAAACTAATATATTTTTCACTTGAAATATGACATTATTAATGTTTTTGTCATACACAGTTGTAATCTGATGAATGAATATTTTCTAACATTGCTACAGGAGAAAAAAGCAGTTATATGATATTTCAGTATAATAAATATATTCTTCATGAAAACTCAGTTAGCTCTCAGTATTCAGTAACATGCATATGCAGAAGTCATTAATTTTATAATATTATAGATGATTCAGATCCCTAAGGAATCTATGATTATTCCCAGAAATAGTCATTATGGACCATTTAGTATAGTTATGGATCATTATAACAATGAACTTCTTGTGACTAAAATTTTTGTGCATAGTTTTCCTCCAACAAACCTCCATATTTAGAATTGTCATTTCTCTACCTTTATTCTAATGCAGAATGTGCAGGTATAGTCCCAATCAGAGGTGTGACATAGAAGAAATATTGGACTCAAGCCCATGACTACTTCCCAATCTAAAATGGTAATTTAAAGGTTCAAATGGAAAACAGGTAGCAGAAACAAGATAAGGAGACTAAACAACAAGAGCCTACCACATATTGAGGATGCAATTTTATGTAATATTGATAATATTCATTTACTATTACTTATTACAAATTTGATATAATTATTGACAGTCTTTAAAACCTGAATACAATTGTCAATCATGTAAAATAGCCATGTTTCATAAAATAAGTATAACACATTCACAGTTATTAAGGTATATTTACATAAATAGTTGTCTTCCTGAAATGTAAGTAAAATAACTTACAATGATAAAATGCCACGATATCTTGCTGGAAATAAATATAGGAGTCCTGGTTAGGTGGGGACTAACACACTGCACTGCAATCCATATGGCCTGCAGTCAGACATTACAAGCAGTCTCACAGAAGAAAGACTGGACTCTCAACTCCCATAAACTCTTACCGTCTCAGAAGCAGGAAGTCACTTGCATCAGCATGGACTCGATGGCACTGAGACTGGTTTTACCATTTATATAAATTTAATCAGCTTCTATCTATATCTCATATACCATGATATATAGAAACATCCCTACAATAATAAAACATTTTAAACATAAATATCAAGTTGTGCAACTATTATTACTAGACATATCCTTCATATATCTACACATTTACAAAGAATTTTGGGCTCTTCTATTCACAGCACTTCAAAATGTCAGTTCCTGTGTTCTCCAAAGATTCAAATTATATACCCTTTAATGCTATTTGAATTCTGAAGAATGTAATTTTCAATATTCTTAAAATAGCTGATTATTCTGCCTCATGTGAGAAAATCTTTCATGCAAAGCAGTCACTATACTTTTCTGATATGATTGCTCAGTTTTAAATTTAAGGGAATGAACAGGTCCCCTTCAATGCCACTTAATAAAATTAAAAACATTTGTTCTCTTTTGAAGGTAATTCAGTGAAACTAAGAGAGGAGTATTACTGAGGGAAGTTGCAGTCATCACTTGTTGTAGACACAAGTTTAAACATGTTGTTGGTGAAAACTCTAAGCATATACAAACTGCAATCCTAGAAGTGATATTTTTAGAATTATTTTGTATATTGTCACATTTTCTCCCATAATTATTTGTGCTGTACAGGTATTTTTTGTGTGTATGGGTACACTTCTACATACATTTTTGGGTAGACACTATGTTTATCTTACTCTCATAATTTGGGACTTGTTTCAATTTACTCATACCACTTTTATTTTTACATAATTAACATGTTAAGCTACCATATTATACAACTATCATCAGAATTTCCTCATAGAATATTTTTCCCCCAAAATAAACATATCTATATATCTATCTATCTATCTGTCTATCTATCTATCATTTATCTATCTATCTATCTATCTATCATCAGTCTTTCCTTTGTTTTATTATTTAAATAATGATGAAGAAGAATAAATATTATAATATATCTGAATGTAAAAATTAATAATTCAGTTGTCCTTTTAGGGAGTTTTTAAAGCATTATATAGAACTCAAGATGTGATTTAATTGTTCTTGATCTTTCCATTACTAAATTATAGAAATACTGTTTCTGTGAGTTAAATAACCTAAGCCCAATTAATCTCATTTGTATGTTTTTCGAGAAAAACATCTATTTATCTCTCTTTTAAAATTTTAAAAGGCAATACATTTGCAACACTTTCAAATTTGAACATCCAATCAGTAAATTTTCTTTTTGTCATTGTTTGAAGTGAACTTGTTTGTCACAAGACTCCAATCCATGTAAGTGTTACTTTGCTCCTTTTTTCTTTGAGCTGCTCAGACCACAGTGTAGGTTCCAGAGCTAAGGAATCTGCAGTCAACCAATCAGGAAATTTTCATGAATAAGTGCTCTAAACACATAAATCAAGGAAAGCACATTTCTTATACTATCTTCTGCAGCTGCATAGTTAAAAAAAAACAGAATTGAAAGGAGAAAATGATTATTGATAGTATTTTAACTAGCTAATTAGCAATGCATATATATAGTAGCTAAACATTAGTTATATTCATCATCTATAATATGTAGCAGATATTAAATGGTTATTTTATATTAAATAACAGCTATCAGGGAAATAACTAAATTATCAAAATAGACAAAGTTATTAGGTATAATTTAGGCTAAAGAGCAATGTTTACTTTATAGATTGCTCTTACCATAATCTTAATTTCATGATATCCTCCAGTTGTACTACCTATGTGCTAAGGTGCAATGATCTACTTGATTCCCCCAAATGATATGGTGGGATGATTTTAATAATGCATAAAAGGGCAGGAGAAATTCTGGTGCGTGCACACTATTGTTTTCACTGTGAAAATTTCATATTTTTCAGTCTGTTAGAAAAACCAACAAATTCACGTAGGAAGTATAGCAAAAATATTCATTTTAATGGTGGATGATGAGATCTTTTTCATTCTTCGGAGTAAAAAGAAGGACCAATTCCTGGGAAAAGACATCACACTTGGTAAATTAGAATATCTGTGAAAAAGAGAAAATCCTAAAAATTATGCATTGATACAATGACTGCAACAATGGGTTCAAACATAGAAAATTATTTGAATAGAGGGCAGGACAGAGCAGTGTTGTTCTGCTGAACACAGGAACTAGATGATCTGAAGGCATCCAAAACTATCTCAAATATAAATATGTGAGCATATAAGTATTATTGGGTAAAATGCTTATGTTTCTATTTATTATAAAACTTAGGAACAAAGAAAAATTGCACCCTAAATTTTTCTTCCTAGTGATTTCACAAGAAGACATTTAGAAAATTTGCCAGAAAAAGAGACTACTACTGGGTTTGTGCACATCATTGCTGCTCTTAAAGAGATGAATAATAATAACCCGTTTATACCAATTTTCTTCTGATTATTTTCAAACAGTTTTAAGAATAAAATATGGACAATTAAAATAATGATATAATACAAGAATTCAATACATGTTCACATGAGAAAATGAATTCATTTAATAGTTTGGCAGTATAAAAGATTTATTTTCTACTTAAGTTAACCATAAATAAAGCATACTTTTGAAATGCTATTTTTAAACTTAACTTGCATAATCTATAGGTATAAACAGATAAGTTAAGAATTTCCTAAATATGTATATTCCCTGTTGGAGATAATTGGCACACACATTCATTACTTTATGCTTCCAAATGAATTGTTATTGTTTTCTTATTTGTCAGTTAATGAGCTAGGTACAGAGTATAGAATAATAATAAAAAACATCACTTGGATCAGGTGTACATGTCTTCAACTGTCATGTTCTTCAATTATTAATGTTCAATGTGTCAAACCTAGTTTGGAAATAGTCACTGAATTCAGATATTTTATACCCAAGCTTGTATTTTGACTTTCATGGCTTGTAAATTTTATATATCTATGGAAGGAAAATAATGTTCCAGAGTGAAAGGAAAACTGAGGAAAAGATAAAATATATTGTCTGTAGTCAAGCATTTAACCATTTGCTCCACCTATACTCCCAAAATATATGAATTCTACATTGTGATTTTCCTGTGTATCAAATTCTACAATTAGTCAAGCCCTTTAAAATTGACAATAGTACTTTAATTAACCAATGTTCCTATAATTAAGTTAAAATATTAGAATCTGTAGTTGTTTTCTTTCCCACTTTAATACAATAATCAGCATTCTCTTTCTGACTAGAGCAAGCAAATCATTAATTAGTGTAAACAGTGATTTCCCTGAAAATCAACAAGCTTCCAATATGCAATCAGAGGCAACTATTTACATAGAATGCAAGCTATAATCAGAACACTCTCATTGTGTACGGCAAGTAAGATAGAAGAATAGCTCAAAATTTATCAGGCTACAATATGCTCACATTTGGGAACATAGATTCCTTTAACAATCTAGTCCATTTGCAGCAACAAAGTCAAGGCTATTTTACCATATTATTAAAGTGACAAACCGTTCGCAGAGTACTGTAGGTAAAGAGCGCTCAAACATTTCCAAGGTATTCATAAGACCTGTGGACCCACTCCATGATGCTTCACAATAGCAGGGTACATATTTATTCCCTTTCTTTGCAGTTCTTACCAATATAAAATACTACTTGAAACTATGTATTTATCCTTTGAAGTACAGGTTTTTTCTTCTACAATTTATTTATTTACTTGGTAGATTTTTTATATATTTGCAGACACAGATCTATAAAGTTATAAAAGATTAAAACACATCACTTATGAATCGCCTTGTATGAATTCTCCCTTCTTTTGAATTATATTAGCAAGAACAGAAATATAGTCCAGTAAAGTATACATGCTAGGTTATATTCCGCCTCTCACTATTTATATTCTTCTTTATTTTATGAATACTGGCAGACATTTCCCTTATTTTCATATACTAATTTTGCTCCTAATTATTTTCTGAGCAAATAGATTGAATAAAGATAGTGGCACGATATAACCCCGACATGCATTTATTGAATATAAACCAAGCAGTATTCCCTAGTTCTATTTGTACAACTACCTCTTGATCTGTGCAAAAGTTCTAAAGGAGTAAAATGTACTATTCTGGAATTCTCATTGCTCTGAAGTCTAAACATTTTTGTTATGGTTCATACGGATCAATGTCTTAGCATGAACTAGAAAACACAAGTGGACATTGTTCTTCCATTTTCTATTTTCATCCATATTCACCTGACATCATTGATGATGTCCCTTTCCCAAAGTCATCTTCTGAATCTGTCTGAAACTTGGGCAGTTCTGAACCTCTGTCAATATACTGCTGCAATCTTGATTAAATTATTTTAAGCAAAGTTTCACTTGCATATGATATTAATAAAATTAGTCTATAATTTGAATATTATGTTTACTCACGTCTTCTTGGAATGTATGCACATATGAGCCTCTTCCAGACAGATGGCCAAGTGCTGTCTTCCAAATTATCTTGCACAGACAAGTGAATTCTTCCAGTGATTCGTCAGCTTGTTGAAATATTTTAATTGGTATTCCATCAATTCTTTTTTTGGGGGGCAGGGGCATCACTGCCCTTCGGTAGTGGTGGGAGCTACCCAGCACTGCTCCTGAGAGCTGCCACTGGATTTGAACCACCAAGCCCGTGGGCCACAGTCCTGCACTCAACCACTTAAGCCACTGCAGCCCAGCCTAGTATTCCATCAATTCTTATAGCTTGTTCTTGTCTACTGTATTCCATGTATCTTGACTTCATTACAATTGGTTTTTGTGCATGTGTTACATCTCTAAATGGTAGAAGGTGGACTAGATTTTTTGGTTTAGTGACTGTGTTCTTTGCATCTTGTTTTGATGTTTCTTGCATTGATCAATATTTTGCCCTTAAAGTAGATTAATATTGTACCTTGAAGCTTGATTTTTTTCTTCAATTCTTTTAGTCTAAGATATTCTGAGAATTCATATTTTTGGTTTTCTAGTTCTATGTTTTTGACCAATTCATAATATTTTACTATGTCTCATCAATCTGCCTTATGAAAACATTTGTCATTCTCTGTAAACATAATAGTATATTTCTAGTGGCCTTAGTTACTCTACAATTAAAGGTAAATTTCAGAGCTTCTTCTAACATGAACTTTGATTGCTTTTTTCCTGTCTTTTTAATGACCTTGCTTTCATCATGAATGATGTTCTTGACATATCTCACAGAATCATGAAGTCTTCTTGAATTAGTGTTCAATGAGTCAGATATATTCTTAAGGTGTTCTCAAAATTCAACTGGGATAGACTGTATTTTGGGTTTCATAGGCTAATTTTATTTTTTTAGCTTTGTCCTGACTTTAAATGTGAGTAATTTGTGATAAGTTCCACAGTAAGACCCTGGTCTGGTTTTAGCTGCTGATAGTGAGTTGTTGATGATGTCTTCCCATGGATGCAATCAATTTGATCCCATGTGCTCCATCTGAATAAGTCCACATATTTTGTCCACCTTTTGTGTTGTCAAAAATATATTAGTGATGAAGTTATTAGTCTTACAAAATTCTATGGGATCTCCAGCATTGTTTCTGTCTCCATGACTGTATTTTCCAACTATTGGTTCATCTTCTTTTTTTCCAACTTTTGTCGTTCAAGGCATCTTGATTCGATCTTTTGTCAATTTCAGACTGAAGGCATCGGTAGAACTCTCCATCATCAGAATTAGCTATTTTGGGTGCATACATTTGAATAATAGCTGTATTGGTTATAATTCTTTGAAAGAAAATAAATATAATCCTATGAGAGATAGCATATACTTCAAGAAAGCAGCCTAAATGACCCTTTTGAAAATGAATGCAATGCAATGTCATTCTTGTTTATTGTAGCATATAATATAGTTTTCTCATTTATGGTCAATATCATATCATTTTATCTCAATAAAGACTAGAATGCCTATTTTAATTTTTGACTTTGCATTTTCCTAAATTTGTACCTCATACACTTCCAGGTTTCAATAGTTATTTAACATTTGCAGTGGTTTCTTTTCCTTTTGAATTGTCCTCCATCAATAATGAATATCCCAAATACTTACTTCCCACACATTTACTGCAACCATGTCATTATAGTCCGGAACATCGTTGTAGTTATTTTCCCAATGCATCTCACTAATATCTCTTCACAACTACACAATGTACTGGCATAATATAATGTCAAGGTTAAATGAAAAAAGGTTGAATTTGTAAAAGATTTCAATTTGCTTGGATCTATAATCAATACTCATATAAGCAGCAGCAGTAGGATGATACAATGCATTGCAATGTACAGAAGAACACTTTAATGTGTTGAAAATTATGGATGTTACTTTGAGGGATAAAGTAAGCTTAACTTAAGCCATAGCATTTCTAATCACCTCATATGCATGTGCATGTTGGGTGAGTACTCAGTAAGGAAGACCGTAGACTCGATAAATTTGAATTATAGTGCTGGCACCCATATTTAAAGTGTCATGGACTGCTATATATAGTCCAATTATTCTTTACAAGCAAGGATGGAAAGAATTCATCTCAAGGACTTGGACAGGTTACGTGGAACAGGACATGATGCTTCAAAAAGTAGAAGGGTACCAAAAAAAAAGAGGATGATCCAAAATGAGATGGATCGACACAGTGACTTCAAAAATGACTTCTAACAATAGTTTTAAGGATGGCACAGGACTAGCTGATGTTTCATTCTGTTTTTCATGGTTTTGCAATGAATCAGAGCCAACTTGACAGTACCTTACAACAATTTTTAGAACTGATCAAAATATGCTTGTTGCTTTATTCTGAAATATTCCCTGAAATTTTCCCACTGTGAACACCTTTACATTTTTGATAGTGTTGGCATAGCTTCCATGAGCACAGCAACATGCAAACTAATAGAAAAAAATAACAGATGGATGTTGGTGATGAAATACACTATATTTATAATGTGCACTGCACCAAACTTTATCTAATTATAGATGCTATTTTAAATTTATATGTAAGTATAGACAGAAAATAAATTAAAAATATATATGAACACCATAAATTGATGAGAATTGTGGTCATATTAATTATGTCAAGATGCTTTCTAATAACAATCATTTTCCAGAGCCAAGAAAAGTGATATCTTACTTGATATCTTACTCTTATCAAGCAGATAGTGAAAAATAAGTAATCCACTCCAGTTTTATTTCTAACACATCAAATAGCTTCATGAAGAAATTCTGGTTCATGCAATCCAGTGACATTGGTTTAATCTTTTTCGCAAATAATTGGAGGCCAGTTAGTCTTTCTCCATCTCCTCCATGGATATAAATTCATGAAAATAAGGTAGAATAAATATATGTATTCATTTGATGTATTACCAAAATATTTTTATTCTTATATTGATTTTGAATAATTAAAAATAACCATTTATAGTATCTTATTTTGCAGTTGTAGAATTATATCAGTAGCAATACTGATTTAAATTTTATTTTCAGGTTTTAAAAAATTTGTTCATTGTGTCATACTTGCAAGATATCTATTGATTTCAGTTGCCAGTGGTTGAAGCAAAAATTTAAATTATTTTTTTTTATTTTCTATAGGACAGCATAAGATTTCTCACTATAAAAAACTATTAGACTGAAATTTCTCTAGTAATTTATAGTTGAAAATTTAAGCTCTCTTTTCTAACTTTTCCTCCTATCTTCAGTTCTAGTTTAATATTGAAATCACAGTGAATAAAATAGCTCTCCGGTTATTTCAAATGCCATAGTTACTTGCAGAAGAACTTAGCATTAAACTCAGGTGTTACTGAAGAGGAAAAAAAAAGTCAGTTGATTTTTAAAGGCCCCAACCAATCATTTTATTATTTTTCATTTCTTTCCAGCATCTTTATCCATAAAAGTTGGTAATGTCAATGTGAAGGATACAGTTTATGGGGTAGAAGATTTTATTTTATTTTTAATTTTCCATAATGTTCTTTCTATTACAATCCTCTGATGTTATTAAATCCCACTGTGATATTTTTCTTTCAATAGAGCCCATGATATGTATACTTCTTCAGAAATTTCATTAGGCCAGTCATGACCTACTCCTTGTCTTATTTTGCCATGAACAGCAAGAATCTCATCTCCCCTCCGCACAGCAAGTACTCTCCATTATGCCTTGGAGAAGAAATCAGATTTTCAATTTTCTGGGAACAGAGAAGAGAATTTCTATTTCTTAAGAGTATAAAATCTTAAATATAATTTAGAGGAGTTTGAATTAAGATGGATTATATAATATAGTTTTAAAGTTTATCATGGCTTATCAACAGTGAAAAGAGTGAGATGAAAATAAATCTAATTAATAATAGAAAAATTCATGAAAGTTATATTGTAAAATGAAAAAGAAAATTAGCATATATATGAGTGTTCACTTTACCTTTCCTCTTTTGAAAGAAATATTGGATATATATATAGATATCTTTCTAAAATATCACCATTATGAAATAAACCTTATAATGACTAATTTTCATATAAGTATTTTATAGTCTATATTAATACATGAAGTTTCCTTTCTGAAATACCCCAACCTATGGATATTATTATATGGACTCAATTATCTATTTGATTTAGGTAATGTCTATACATTGGTCCTATTCATATATATGTATATGTGTGTATATATATATCTGTGTGTATACACACATATATACATATATTTCATGCTTCCTCTTGGGTATAGTTAGCTTTTTGAGAGATATCTGATTACTAGTCCAATATACAACATTTCCCTAGTCCATCCCACTTTATGCTGGTTGGCATTTAAACAAATGTGTTCTTGTCCTGATCTATACAATTCTGTGGATGACATTAGACTTGTGAGAGGATTTGTCCAATTTCCCCTAATTGGAAACTAAATAACTAGAGAAGAGATTGATCTTTTCTACATACATGCCTTAAGAAATTTAAGGGGCACAGAATAGGGTGTACTTTTAAAATGGTAATTGAGGAATTCTTGTGGTGAATAATTAGTTTGTCACTAAACTATGATGGTTCCTATGATTTTGTTATACACATATTTCTAACAAAAGTAAACTGGGGAAATATGAATAAACTTATTGGTGTCTTAGTCTGGATTATCTCATAAAACAAAACCAGCAACACTCGCTTGTGTAAGAAGGCACTTTATATCAAGAAAGCATCCCACTTCAGTCCAACTCCGGTCCATGGATCCAATTCTAGATGGTGCAGGTTTCAGAATAACATAACTGCAGGCCAATGATGCAGAAAGATGAAGAGGATGCAGGGAGATGAAGATGAAGAGGATGCAGGTCAGTGGGCACAGTGATGTGGAGCTTGGGTTCATGGGAAGATAACAGAGTAAAAAATTCTAGTTGGCCCATATATGACCAATCCTGGATGCAGACACCGTCATAGTTATTAGGATGGCTTGGGCCGGATGAAGCAAAATTCTCACTGATTCTCTTATAGTCCATTCCCCAAGAAAATAACATAAGAATGTGGCTTAATCGATAGGATGGACTCCACCCCTGCACAGGTTCAGGTTGACATAAAATCTAACTGCCACAGATACCTTGCATCAATGACAATTTTCTTGTTATAATGTACTTTATTGTTTCTTTAGATGCTAATGCTGTGCAAAATGAATAATGTTTATATGAGGTTTGTGTATTTTAATGTGTAGATCTACATATGATTCTAAAATATTTCAAGAAATTCAATTAAAAGTAAAGAATCATGTCAAAAATTACAAGGTGCATTATTTCACTATTCAAATATACTCTATTTGTTCATGGCCTTTCTGTGTGGCAAAAACAAAATATTGACACAAAAATGACCTACAGAACTGTTTTCAAATATCATAACACTGAAAAATCCCTGTTCCTATGTGGTCAATATGAGTCAGAATTAACTAGCATCCACCTTGGTTTGTCAAGAAAGATTAGAGTTAATAGTCCTTGATTAGAAAATTTAGAAAATCAGTCCACCATTTCCATTCTGCTGATCTCTCGTCAACTTAGAGAAAACTGTGTTTACTTGGATGAAGTGGAAAGAGTATTAATATAGGTTGCTAATTCTGGGAATTCTCTAATGAACAAAAAATAAATAATAAGACAGATGCTACTAAATGTTTATAATAAAAATATATATTCTAAAGCTACTAAAACTCAGGTGTTTTCATTAACAAAATTTAATATCTTGCAAAATTCCACTCATATTAGTAAATGAAAGGATCATATAAAAAGTTGGATATAGCCAGAATAACATAACTAAGACCAATGGATTCTTTTCACTTTATTCCTTCAATTTCCTTTTAAAGAGCATGCTTTAGATATCCTTCCTCATGTGCTTCTAGCTCCACCTTGAAAAATCTAGCCAACAGCAGCTCTTTGGTGCTGAACATTCACATTAATTTCAATAGCTTTCCTGGAATTGATAATAAAAAGAAGCAAATCTTTAGAATTTTAGACATGTCACATCATAGTATTTCTTTCATCTATATGTTTTCTTTACTTTTGTATTTTTTGAAGATAATATCAAGATTATTAATATAACTTTATCACAGTCCCATTATGTAGTGTTTCTTCAATTTCATACTCATTGATATAATAAAATTTAAATGAGTTTGCAACTTCTTTTAAGTTTTTCATTAGCTGAGATATTTTTTCCTTCACTAATGAGTATAATTGAACAATTTGATTTAATAATGTGCCAAGTGATTGGATAATACATAGAAATAGTAAAAGAATAAAAATTTCTTCAGTAAGTATTTTTTGTTTGTTTACTTGTTTGGGGGAATATTATTTATTTTTTTTGGTTTTGTTTGTTCCTAAATTTCCACAGAAAGGTGTCAAAGGGATTAATTATCAGGTTTCAAGAACTAATAATCTTAACATTATATGCTCACTCTCCTGATATGATTGCTGATGACAAATATGTGTATAAGCAAATGTGGTGAAGAAAGCTGATGGTGCCCGGCTATCAAAAAATGTAGCATCTGGGTTCTTAAAGGTTTGAAAGTAAAAAAAAAAAAAAAAAAAAATCGGCTATCCATCTCAGAAGCAAGTCCACATGGAAGAAACAAACCAGCCTGTGTGACTACGAGGTGTCAAAGATACGGTATCAAGTATCAAAGAACTAAATTATATCATTATAAATGAAGGGGAGTGAAGATGGGCACGCCAAGCCCATCAGAAAGTGAAGTGACATCCTCTTACAGAAGGGTTGCAGCCAAAAGATTATCCTGTCAATTTACTGTGTAGCAACAATGAAATGTGCAACTTTTCTCAGGTTCTCAAATGCTTCCTTCCACCCACTATCATAATCCCAATTCTACCAGACAGGTACAACTAGACCAGGGGATGTACACTGGAGTCAGAAACATGGGGAATTTAAGATAGATGATCCCTTGGGAATAGTGGGAGAGGGGGAGTGGTGATATTGAGAGGGTGGAGCATTGGTAGAGTAGAAAGGAAGAACTAATTTCAGGGATCTACATATGATCTCCTCTTTGGGGTGTGAACAACAGGGGGTGGGTGAAGTGACACATTGGATAGTATATGGTTTCAAAAAGTAATACAATTTGTAAATTATTAGGGGTTCATGTGAGAGGTGGGGAGAGGGGAAATATAGGGAGCTGGAATTTTAAAAAAAGAACTAGAGGAAAGGGGAAAAGAGGAGCTTACACCAAAGACTCAAGTAGAAAATATTTGGAAATGAATATTGGCAACATGTGTACAAATATGCTTAATACAAATGATGTATCAAATGTTATAAGAGCTATAAGAGCCCCAATAAAATCTATATTAAAAGTATTTAATAAATGTTCTCCTTAAGTGTTTAGTTAGAAAAAAAATCCACTGATATTCTCTGGTTTGTGGATTTTACTGAAATGTGTGCTTTCATTCCCATGTTGATTTCTTCCTTTGTATTTTAATCCCCTTTATTCTCTGTGTTAGACAGGGTTCTCTAGAGAAGCAAACACACGACACACGATTTTGTGTATGGTTAGTTATATACAGTATGAAGGAATATAACAGCTTATTAATCCACACAGCAGTACAGAGGGCTCAGTTCAACTCACTACCATGGAACAGTCAATGTACTGGAAGTCCTTCAACTGACAACAGTTGCAGAAGGGAAGCAGAGAGCAGAGTCTTCCCTAGAGCAATTCAGTCAGTCTGGCTAATGGAAGCAGGGTAGTTATCAACAGTCAGCAGTTCAGAAACTTAGAAAAGCAGGCCAAATGTTCTGTTGAACTCTACCAATACAAGAAGGCAGGATCCAACAGCTCAAGCAGTGTATACATCAGCAGCATGGCATAGCATGTCTCTAAGGAATCTCATGCTCTCGTGACACAATCCTTGGGCTGGCTGTCCCACAGGTAGTATAGCTCCTAAGCTGAGACAGAGATTTAGCCAAAGCAGTCAAAGGCTGGTCTGATTGCCAGGGAGCAAGAAAAAAGGGGACAGGGATTGCCAAATCATTAATCTCTTTGCCCTCCAATCAAACTGTGACCTTAAACCCCCCAAGTTCCTATTGGCAGGTTGGCACAATAAACCTACCTATTACAGCCTCTTTGGGAAAAAGTGCAATGCAGGCATTTGATTTCATAAATGGAGAGAAGAATCAAACTTGACATTAGTGCACGACGAATAATCTCTCACAACCAAGATCCGTAATTAAACCTAATAGCCAAAACCCTTTGCACTATATAAAGTAATACTAACATATTTCCATGTTCTAGGATTAGGATCTGGATATTTTTAGGGACTGTTATTTGAATGAAGATTCATTTGTTTTTACAAAGAGACATATTTTCTTTTGCAAGATGCATCCCACGTCAAGATAGTTTTATTTAGATTTCTAATAGGAGTAAGTCCCTTATACCAGTTAGTACAGCCAGGATCACTATTTCTAACCATTCCACTCCAACACTACTCCTACCCGCTTCACCCCCATATTCACACAAGATTCTTGGGAACTCCCATTGGGGTTTCAAAGAGGTTCTGCAAAATGTAGTCCTGAGATGTTGCCATGAACTGTACACATGCTCTACCCTAGAGGAGATTCTCTGTCCCTGGAGAGATTCGCAGTCAAGATGAAAGAATCAAGGAGTTAGGAGGAGATTGAGTTGTATTATAAAACCTGTCAGGAAGGAACACTTTGGTCTTAAGAGGCTGAAATTCTCTAACTTTGAGGACATGTTTTAGACCAAGCTTTCTTTATCTATCTATCTATCATCTATCTATCTATCTATCTATCTATCTATCTATCTATCTATCTATCTATCATCTATCTATCTATCTATGTATCAACATCATCTATCTATCTATTCTATTATCTATCATCTGTCATCTATCTATCACCTATCATCTATCTCTATCTATTTCTATAAATGAGTACTCTCTCCTGCTTTGTTTGGTTTGTAGGATTTGTCCTAGTCTTTCGTGGAGAGCAGAAGTTAGAATTCTGTGTGTAGGTAGAATTCTGAATATGCTTTGGGACTGATTCAAGGTAACGGTGCAGGTTGCAGTTCTCCATAGAAAAATTGCCTCTGACTTCTTGCACTGACACATTTCCTCCCCTTGATTAGGGGTTGAAGATAGCAAAGCAATAATTAGCCTGGGCTTTTCTGGACAAAAAATGGAGGTCATAGCAGGCTCTTACACTAAGAATGCTCTTTTTTCCCACAGGATATCATCTCATCTGTCTTCATCAGAAAACTTCATAGTGTTGATAAGTGTCAATGTTCATCACCTTTGTTCAAGTCATTCCTTTTCTTCTTCTACTATTAGTAATTATTTTAATATGCACTCCACCCATAATATTATCTTCCATTACTATGTGTATACCTGGCAAAGGTGACCTACTTCTTTATAGTAGCTTTGCAAATAAGTCTTCTGCCTAAGGGGCCAACTGAATATGTAGTATTGTGACCCCTTGTATCTTTCTGGATATATTCTCTTCTATTTTTTCCTGTATTTTGTAGATGTGCCACAAGAAGTACTGATTGCTGCACAGATTCTCCCTGGAAGGGCTCAAAAAATAGCATCCAGAGCTTCTGTTTTCAAGGACATTTTGACCAAAGAGTTTAAGTGTCAGTGTTGTGCTCCCAGCCCTCAGTAGTTTGCTTTTCCCCTGTACCATGGTCCTGAATAATCCCTTAAAGACTGTTCCAATTCAACTATAAATTAACTAGGGATTAAAGCTCTAAAAAATATCAACCCTTACCTGAGAACCAAAATGAAGAATTTCCTTTTTTACATATAATACTGCAGCTTCATCTGAATCATCATAACTTTCTCTGCATCATCCATCAAAGAAAAAATGATCCATTGCTACAAAACGTTTAAACAAGGAGGAGATGCTCTAAAATTGACAAGGTAATGATTATATAATTATCCTTGATAAGAGTGAACAATTTAACCATTGAATTGTATGCTACGCAAATTATGTGTTAATGAAATTGTTGGGAGTAAAAAATGAGAAGCAAAAGACACACATATCCTTTCCATGAAAGTCAAGTGAGCATAATGTTTTAGCTATTGGATGTCACATAGGGAATCATTGAGCTAGAATTCAAAGGAGATTGAAACAAGATATTAGAGGTAAACAGATAACTGAAGGGAATACATAATTTAACCTTACTTGCATTAAGTAAAAGCTTATAAAAAGTCAAAGTGGAGGTAGAATTAAATATGAGTTTAAAATAGGGGTTCTTGTGGCAAATGCAACACTGCACTAGATGACCACCGTGTGCCATGACATTGCTCATGGAGCTTGACAGTTCCATGAAAGCATTCTTAATCCCAGTGGCCATTTTCCTAAAGATCAAAGTCAAGCTAGACAGGTAATTTACTTAATTCAGATTAAAAGATAAAATAATTAAATTGCACTTGCAGGTGAATCTCTCAGAAAAAGGGAGGTTGATGGGTAGTTGATTTAAGAGGATGCATACCTCCAAGGTTTAGTCCACTAGCTGTTTGGCCACCAAGCCAGGGACTTTTCCTTTTTGAGGTAAGAAAGATGTACCTATCATTTTATGCCCGGTAATTTTGCAGCATGTTAGACTTTTTTGTACTTATTCACCAGAGGCAAACAAAACCTGCAGAACTAGGGCAGAAAATAATAATTGAAGATGATAACATATGGAAAATGTTTGATAGAACCAAGCAGAGAGTTATTAGGCAACCTTGGAAATAACAGACATTCAAATAGTCCAATTCCTTTAGAGGCTGTGGAAATATCTTAGTTCTGCCTGCAGTAGGTGCTTCAACTTTACATTAAAAAAAAATATGTCAACACCCTTAATCTACAAGGACTTGGTTTAATAATAAAGAGGCAAATTTCTATTAACTACTTTCTCAACCGCAGGTCCCTCACCACCTGCTTTCTCAAAGCTTACTATAGAGTTCATTGGGTTGCCAGATCTATCCTCAAGGATAAAATTTCATTTTGATGTCTGTGAACACATAAATAAACTGAAGTGCAGTATAAGCTCTTTCTTTACAATATTTTCCTGTGAGAATCCTAGGATGCATATCAGTTTGCTTCATAGTAGTATGTTGTAGCATTTGAAAAAAAAACTATCAGGTTATTTTCCATAACCATGCTTGATGGCAGCTGGTTTGCTATCATAATGTATATTACTGTGGCAGTTACATAATCTGGTGTCAATTTGAGACTTGACAGGATTGAGTATAGGGGTGAAGTCTAGTTTGTCAATGAGATGGTAGCCAATAAGGCATTTGTGTGGGCATGGTTTTCTCCTGAGAATTCTGGGAAGTCTGGAGTTTCCTTCTTGGAGGCAGAAGGTACACTCTCCATTCACTCCCTGAGAACTGATAAGACACATGGAACTATGCTGTTGCATTAAATTCCCCAATGACTAGCTAATTAAAAAGAATATCAGATTTTATTTGGGAGTATTCTTGTTCCATTTATGAAGGAAATATCCATGAGGAGTGCCTAGGGGTATTAGAGCTTGCTTTCCCATCCAAAAATGCAGGGGAAATCATTGCGGAGATATTGAGGGTCCTGCTTTCCCCTATAGGCTTGTTTAGAGAGAACACTTGCTTCCCCACAAAAAAACAAACAAACATGGATTTCCTGAATTAACTAGTCTTTACTGGAATTGCTCTCCTTGGCATCCCCTGCCCAATAGTTTATCCCATTCTGATGAATCTTAACTGTGGGGAATTTACTTGGGGAATTTCTCCAATACATTTCTCCCTCTAGTTGGCTTTTTCCTTTCTCCTTACTGGAGCTAAGCATATTAGGTCTGACCAACTGCTAAAGTCCTTGAAGATCTGGGCATCAGTGAAAGGAGGCTCTGCACATGCTCCATCCAAATTCCAACTTTCATTACTTGGCCACGTCTCAGAGACCATCACTCAAACACCTATCAAGCATGCACTGTAACTTGTGTGTGATTTCACAGAATACTTAAAATGCATCATTTTGTTTTTAAAGAATAGCCTGCAACGTTCTTTGGAAAATGAGTTAATCTGCTAAATTAATGGTATACCTAACTATAGAATGGCCTAGATATCAACTTCCTATGGAGAGCACATCTAGAATGGGCATATGGGTGTATCACACTCAAATTAGTCATTCCTCACACTTTGAAAATCTGATGTCTAAATATATATTTCTAGGCCTTTCTTGTTATGCATGACCAAGTTACCAAGTTCAATTTTTATAAGATCTTGAAATGTAAGTAGAAGCTATTTTGTTAGATTTTGAAAAAAAAAAAAGCTTTACAGAATAATATGGCTTCCCTGTAACCAACCCTCTCCTTGGAATTATTTTCATATGTATATATATCCTTTGTGGCATTCTCACATATAGTTGGTCAGCTGTTCCAAGGTAGAAAGATGAAGCTATCTCTCTTCCATAATGATTTACAGGCTCAAACCTGCTCATTAATGACAGTGGGTGTGGAATTTGGGTCTTTTGGTCTGGGCTACATTCAGTTAATAGTACTATTTCCTTAATGGTGGCTTGATTTAAAGTAAATGTCATCTATTTTATGCACTATCATTTTGTCTCTAAAGTTTGAGTGAAATCCCTCATGCTGGGGGAGTGGGTTTAATGGTTGAAGACTTTTAGTCAACAGTTTCCTAAATTTGCTGTAAGGACACTTCTTGGTGTGACGAAGCATTTCACAAACAAAAACACCACAAGGACTATGTAATAAACTTTATAAACTCAAATACATTTATAGCATAGATGTTATATTCTATTTTTTCAATTTTGACTTTATATGGATCCAAACATGAATACTTTATAAGTATGTATGCTGGATATTATACAGTAGAAAGCTGTATTAAAAAGTCCTCTCTGAGTGGTGAATGCTTACACTGCACTAGTGAATATTGTAGTTGACATGGCTGACTATTATTTACTTCTGTCAGAGCTTCAAGTTCGTTTCTTCTATCAAATGAAGTTAATACTAGAGTTATTTCTTTTTCTAAATGTAGCTTTTCATGTAAAACTAATAATTTCACAAGCTTAGTCCAGTGCTATAGTTTTTTTTAGCTGCTTGTTTCTTATTCACTAATTCATTATGCATCTATTGGATTTTATGTACCCAAGTAACTGAAAAATATGCTAGCAAATATGTCAAATTATTTTTTATTTCATTATGCTATAAATGTCTACCTTGAACATTGTGCTCTTTTAAGGTTTATCAACATAGCATCAACTTTAAAAAATAAACAACTTGAAAGGCAACATAGTAGACTTATGGGATATTGACTTAATGAGGGATTAACAAAGAGAATAAATCATATATGTAGAAACTACTAGATTGCTAGATTGTTTGCTGTGTAGAACCACCATAAAAGGGAAAACAAATAAAGGCTTGAAGATAAACAAGCAGCCACATAGCTGAGAAGTAACAAAGCCCACATGGAAGAAGCACAGCAACCCAGATGATCACGAGGTGTTGAGGGGTCAGGTATCAGGCATCAAAGAACAAAAAAAATATCATTGTGAATGACAAGGAGTGGAGAGTGGAGCCCAAAGACCATCTGCAGGCAACAGGACATTTCCTCAGAGAAGGCGCTCAAAGAGGGGACCAGGCTGTCAGCGTGTAGTGTTGCAATGATGAGACATACCACTTTCCTCTAGTCCTTAAATGCTTTGCTTGACTCCCCCCCCCTCCAACCCAACTAACATGAGCCCAATTCTACCTTATAAATCCAGTTGGACCAGAGGATGTATACTTGTACAGATAGAAACTGGAAACACAGGGACTTCAAAACAGAAGAACCCCTCAGAACCCATGGTAAGAAGGAGCACAATGGGAAGGTAGAGGAAAAGTGGGGTAGAAAGGGAGACCAGATTATAAGGATCTACATATAACCTCCTCCCAGGGGGACGGATAGCAGAGCAGTGTGTGAAGGAAGTTATCCGAGGTGTAAAATATGACAAAATAATAATAACTTATAGATTATCAAGGGTTCATGGGGTACTGGAAAGCAGGAGGCATGAACAGCAGATATCAGTGGCAAAAGCAGAAACAAGTGTTTTGAGAACTATAAGGGAAACAAATGCACAAAAATGCTAACACAATGGATGCATGTGTGGACTGTGATAAGTGTTGCGATAAGAACCTCTATTAAAATGATTTAATTAAAAAATTATAAAGAGAGGAATATATAAAACTTATATTGCAGACAAAAGACTGTACATTTTCATCTGAAAACATCTTTTTAAAGCATGATTTTTATCAGCGATCACATGTATTCATATATTTTTATTTCTTGCATAACGACTTTAATATTAAATCAGCAGAAGAAAAGATACATTTCTTCACAATTTCAAAATTGCACAGGATATAAAATAGAGAAAAGCAGTAGACAAAAATATTTGAAAATGTTTAGAAAATTAAATGATTCCAAATATATCTTTGCACACTATGCATATGTTTTCAAATACATTACTTAAAGGTGATAACAAATGTGTAAAATGTGAGACAAGAGGTTATTATAAATAATAAATGAATTTGAAACTTTAAGAAACCTATTCCATGACAATTTAAGAAAGAGTAGGGTTGGTATCTTTAATGTATAATAAGGAATATCTCTACATTGTAAAATTCACAAGAATTTATTCCTTAATTAATTACTTATAAAAGTGTTTCCTTACACTCCCGACCACTGCTTAAAACATATACTATCAAAACTCTTCATACCTAGAACAAAGTCCAAGGATGGGAATAAAACCAACACACTCCTCTCAATTTTTTTTTTGTATTTAATACATATAGAATTTTTTTTTTCCTTGGGGACAAGCAAACCTCTTTGCTAAAATGAAAATCTGAGGTTTGACTCTAGTCTTGACAAATGCCACACAGTTTTCTTCTTTTTTCTTTCTACCACAGTTTTCTTCTTCCTGGAGTATAGTTACAGAGAGAATTTAAATAGCTGCCCCTCAGGAGCAACAGTTTTAATGATAGGTTCACAGTTGTAATGATAGGGTTTTCTTGTCCACTGTCTGAATTACAGGTCTTGGTCAATGCAGGTGTTGGTGGGCTAGTGATAGCACTCTCAACTTACCTGAAGGACATAGGTGGGGAGCTTCATTCACTGGGCACATGATGTTGTTGGTCTTAGGTGCCATCAAATCAGCTCTGACCATAGAAACTCTATGCACAAGAAAATGAAGCACCATAAATGCTTTACTAGAGTCACTACTATTCCCTTGTACAAGCCCAAAATACACTCACTGTGTCCATCCATCTCACTGAGGGCCTTCCACTTTTCATCGCCCTCCCACGTTATCAAATATGACATCCTTTTCCAGAGACCGGGCTCTCCTGACGCTAAATCCAAAAATGTATGGCAAAGATATGCTAACCTTGCCTCTAACACAGCTCTGTTTGTTCAGTGAGCAGTCCGTGATGCTTTCCAAGTTTGTTTACAGCACCACAATTCAAATACATCTATTCTTTGGTTTCCTTATCCAATGTCAAACTTTCACACTCATAGGATGCAATATAGAATCTTATGAATTGGGAATACAGTATTCCTCAAAGTAAAATTCTTGATCTGAAATATGCTAAATAAGCAGATTTATTTAATACAATACACGCTTTGACCTCTTGGCTGCTGATCCTTGAGCATTGACTGTGGATCTGAGCCAAACAAAAATCCCTGCAAACTTCAGCCTTCTCTTGATTTATCATGATGTTACCTATCATCCCAATGGGAGGAGTTCGGTCTTTACACTGAGCTGTAATCCATATTGAAGGGTACAATCCTCGACCTTTCTCAGCAAATGTTTCATTCCTTCTTCATTTTCAACAAGTGAAATTGTGTCTTATATATACATCAGTTATTAATAAACTTTCCTCACATCCCGATGCTTCACTCTTCTTGCATCTTCATCATTCAGATTTTCTGGTAACTTGAGCCTGTACGGTGAGAGGATACAAACATGGCACACACCTTTCCTGATTTTAATGTATTCAGTATGTTCTTTTCCGGTTCATACAACTGCCTCTTGCTCCACATACAATTTCTGAATTAACACAATAAAGTGTCCAGGAATCCACATTCTTCTCAAGGTGATCTATGCTTTATTATGAGCTACCTAGTCTAATATTTTTGTATATGCAATTAAAGGCAAGTTAACATTTTTGTGGTATTCTCCGCTTTGACCCTAAACCCATCTGACATGAGCAATGCTACCACTTATTCTCCTCCTTCTTTTGAATGTAGCATGAACTCTTAGTAGCTTCCTACTGATATCCTGCTGCAATAGTTGTTAGATGATCTTGAGCAAAATTTTGTGTGTGATATCAATTATATTGTTCTGTAGTTTGAAAATTTTGTTGGGTCACCTTTCTTTGGAATGGGTACAAATGTGGATTTCCTCTTGTTTATTATTCAAGTAATTTTCACAATTCCTAGCATAGATGAGTAAATGCATCCAGCATTTCATAGTTTGCTGAAACATTTCAATGGCTATCCCATCAATTCCTGGTGCCTTGTGTTTGGATAATGCGTTCAGTATAGTTTGACATTCTTACTTCAGAATCATTGGTACTTGGTCATAATTTATCTTCTGAAATGGTGGACTGTCCACTAATTATATTTTGTACAGCAACACTATTATTTTCATCTCCTTTAATGCTTTCTGCATCATTCATGGTTTTGCATGTAGAATCTTTTAAGATTTCAAGATGAGACTGGGATGCTTTCTAGATTTCTTTCAATTACAGATAATCAGTACCTTTTCTCCCCTTTTGGTTTCCTAATTTGAGATTTTTGTATGTTTGGTGATAACATTTGGCTTTGTTTTCTTGAGCTTCTCTTTTAAATTTTCTATTCAGCAAACTTCCTCTTTCTCCCATTTGCTTTAGCTACTCTATAGTTATGAACAAGTTTCAAAGTCTATCTGACATCAACTTTTTTCTTTTTTCTTTCTATCTTTCTAATGACCCTTTCATTACTGCATAAATGAAGATCTCTATATCGTGCCATGACTCTTTGGTCACAGGGTTTTTGTCATTAGTGTCTAATGTATCAAATCTGAACTTGAGATGTTCTGGAATTTCAGACAGACTCATACTCAAGATCAGATTTGGGGGATTGGTTGACTTGTTTTAATTTTATTCACTTTTATTCTCATAGGAGCAATCAATGGACTCTTCCATTGATTGAAATGTATTTGCTATGAATAAGTGGTTGGTTTTGCAAAATTCTATCATGAGTTCTCCAGCTTCATTTATATCCCTAAGCTCTTATTTTTCAACTACTGTTCCTTCCTCTTTGTTTCCAAGTTTTGCATTCCATTCACCAGTAATTATAGATGCAGTTTGATTGAATCCATAACCAATTTCTGAATGAAGTAATTTGTAGAATTCTTTAATTTCTTCATCACTAGCTTTTGTGCTTGGTGAATGAATTTGAATAATAGTTTTATTGATTAGATTGTCTTGAAATTGGATAGATATAGTCTCATTACAAATAGTAATTGTACATCCTGATGGGTTAATAAAACTCTTTCTGAAAATTAATGCCACTCTTTTTGATTGTTTCATTTCCAGTGATTTTCATGTTCAAAGAATAGTAAAAAATTAGTTTTTTCTGATTCAAAATGGCCAATACTGTTTATATTTCGTTCACAAATACCTAGGATACTGATTTCTATGCATTCTATTTTATGTATCACCACTTCCCTGGATTCAAAATGCAAACTTCACACATTCCAAATCTAATTATTAGAAGAGTGTCCCAACTAAATCTACTCACTCTGCTCCATGCCCCATAAGCAAATGAAGCTCCCTAGCACACCACCTCCATAGGCCTTGCCACACTCATGCCGCCTCAGGTGACTCCCCATGACAAGATCAGCTCCTTGGCAGTCATATTTCTAGTGTCTGTGGACACGATGAACCCATTCTGTGGACTATCTCAGATGATGATCTGCTTCCTTTGGACAGGCACTTATTATTTTTAGAAATCAAAGAAAAGCTTACGTGACTAATTTGTGGTGATGAAGTTAGATGTAATGAAGAAAGCCAATCTGGAGGGAAGCCAAATTCAATGAACTGGGGATCCAAATCATTCTATGTAAAATCAATGCTCTTTAGGGGAGTTTTAAAGAAAAAATGATTTCACTTAAGAAAGCATCACTCAGACTAGGTATGTGGTGATCAAGTTAATCACAAAGAATCCGAAGCTACAGGGAAAGGGAGAGCTTGTGCAAGAGTAAGTGGTGGCTGCTAGGGAAGCTGCTAGTCCCAGACAAAGTGAAAGTGTTTCAGAATGTTAGTGTGTCTGGAAGAACTCTCTTAGAATGGGTTACTGACTTAGCACAAGACACTGAAAAAGGATGGAAGGATAATGAAGGTGATTTAATTATTTTTCTGTCCTGCTTGTGACAAGACCTTGAATATAACAAATAATGTCCACCTGTTTTGTTTCTTTTTCAATTGTGGAATAGCTGCAGTTTGTCATTTAAACAGACCTGCTGTCACTGGAAACCCTGCATGGTGAGAGTATGCGCACATGTTTGAGAGGCATATTTTATCAATGACATGCTTTAGGTTACAATTTCAAAAGTTAAGTGACCTTATATAGTTGGAGCTCTAGCCATAGTTGGCACTCCAAATAATTGCAATGGTTAAAAAAAAAAACAACTAAATTGTCTCTGTCTTGACCCAAGTGATTTAATTATATTCTCCTGTATTATACCAAGAATATTATACTATACTATACTCTATTATACTATACTATAGAAAGTCTCTGAGCACAGTCTTTGAAGTTCAGGAATGTAATGTCAACAGTAGAGTGATGCATGCAAGTAGTCCTCTGTAGAGCAATTCAGGCTATCCAGCCACAAGCAGCAAACAGCAAAGTAGGTCACCAACAGTCAGCCAGATGACAGAGTCCATGAGTCTCCAGCTCAAGAAATGTATATTCCAGGAATATGGTAAAGCAGAGCTTGAAGGAACCTCAACTCACAGCAACACAGTCCACCGATTAGGTGTCCCATGGGTAGTGCTGATTGGAGATTGAGGCACAGGATGGACAAGGCAGCTGGCTGGTTCAAAGATCTAAGAGCAAGAGAGCAAGGGCGGGGCTCGCCTAACCATTTCTATCTCTGTTTTTCAACTGATCTTATGTGTGTTCATTGGCCATGTCATCACAATAGACCTACTTATCTTTGGTCATGTTGGCACAAAAAGTTTACTTATCACATATATCTTGATTTTAAACCTTGCAATATTCTTGTGTTCTGTCTGTTTACTGTTATTGATGTATACATAGGTTTTTCAAGAGAACAATGAAGTGTCCTGGAATTATCATTCTTAAAAGACAATCCATATATTGTTAAAACATACAGAGTCAAAAGTCTTCACATAAGCAGGGAAGCACTAATAAACATTTTCAAGTATTTTCTGATTTCAGGGAAGATGCATGTTACAGCACCATTTACCTCTCACATGATGTCCTCTTCTGAATCTGGTCTGAATTACTGAAAGATCACTATCAAGGTACTGCTACAACTGCTGTTAGATGATCTTCAGTAAAATTTCATTTGCATATAATATTAATGTGCATGTGGTAACCATAAATTGAGAGTCAGGTCATTGTTAGGGTAGACTGTATATATGTATATGTGTGTGTGCATGTATATATACACACACAATATGTGTGTATGTATGTATGTATGTATGTATATATGTATATATATATATTGCAAAAGCAGTTGAATACTGAGAAAATGTCCCAGTCCACGCCAGATCAAGTCCATAAGTCTGATATTAGCCCATATGTCCAATAGCAACCTATAATGTCCTTTTCAGACTCACAAAACACATGCAAGGATGTCGAATGCAAGATAATCACAGGTCAGTGGGTAAAAAGAGTCAGTGGCTTTGAAAGCATCTCAGTGCTGATCAGAGTCTCATGTTGCTCTTCCAGTCCCAGGGCTGCATCAAGTTAGGTCTATGTGAATTCTCCTCAGGGATGTCTCAAAGGAAGTGAGCACAGAGAGAAAAATGTCCATCACCTCAAAAGAGGAAATACAGGTGTTCCAAGAATTCTCAAGAAAAGTCTATGCCCATACAGAGCCCTCATTGGCTATAAATTCATTGACAGACTACACCCTACCCCTTCACTTTTAATCCTCTCAAATTCCAAATTGACACCAAATATGTAACTACCATGGAACACTCTTGTCAATTTGACACTTTCACACACCTTTTAAGCCATATATAATTGTCAAGGAAACAATAATAAAACCATAGCTATAACTAAAATGATGAAAATAAAGTACATACAATTCAATATGTGCTACCCTCATTTAAACATGATTGACAAAACAAAAATATCATATGCATAACAGTTGCAGCTAAATAATACCTACCACTTAATTCTATAATCCTATGAATGTTTGTAAACCAATTACTTCATGCCTTTAGTCTTCACCCCTCACCAGATTTTGAGTATCCAACATCTGTACTGTCCATTTATATCAATGCAGTACTCTGAAGACACAATCATATTCTTTGTTGTGAAGAATCTTCATTCCATTTGAAATCTTGTGACATTCACATCCATAAACAAAGTCAAATCAGGATAGGCCATCTATGCAGTCTGCAGGAATAAGCATCAGTTCACAGACTCAAAAATTTGCTCTTCATCTTGTTGGCTTGTGGTCAACTCATTGTGGGCTGCCTCACTTAAATTCACCAGGGTTTCTAATGGTCACCTCGACTTTAGACCTTAGCCCTATCACAAATTCTCAATAACTCTTGACCCCTTGTGCTATGTCATGGAATTCAGATCAGTCAACCCTCTCTTGTCTTCTCTTCTTTTTCCTTGTAAACCAGGTCTAGGATGTCAGTGGCCAGACTCAACCAGTTCTTTGCTGCTGTATTTCTCCCATTTCCACTTAACAAGTGGATCCAGGTGGTCACCTAGCAGGGAGTTCAATCTGTTCAGTCTGTTCACAGGCTCCCTTTAATGGAGTTTTCTTCACAGTTCCAAAATTTCCCCAGCTTTCTGACAATATCCAGGAGTATTCAAATTTCAAATCCAATGAGGTCCTTTTTCTTCAATGTGTCAATTTTGCCCCCAGGCAAGTTTACTGGAACGCAAATGTCCTGAGTACTTCAAAACACTGGGTAGGGCTTATTCCTTCAGTCTTCTTTCCAAGTTTGCGCTAAACCATCTAAAGGTAAAAATAATGGTTCTAAGGAAGTGGCTTACAAACTCTCTATTTCTATACTTCCAAATTTCTATCAATTTTTATATCATCAATAAGCAGAAGAAATAAGCATGAATAAAATAGAATGAGATACTATACTTATTTACCATATGCAAATCCTTATCTAAACTCTTCCATTGATACAAAAATATGGGATTAGGTCTTTGAGAGTATTAAAAAGGATTCAGACTTTCTGTCAGTCATTTTGACATTTTGCCTGATATTTTCTCTAAGAAGCATGGTCCGAGAAATTCCAATGGTGATTTCTACATACATTAACTTTTTTTGCCATTTCACACAGAAGTAACCAAAGACTACAACCAACAACATAATCAAAACTTCAACTTCCTATATTCTCACCAGAAAACAACCCAGTAAAATTCATGTGATTTCTGGCTAACCAAAGAATAAACACTATCATGAGGGAGAAATCAAAATTTTACTCTCCAACTTTATGGTTTGTTTCTCCAGTTTCCCACTCCCAAGATACCATAATGTTTTAGTCCTTAACTACCATAGTGTCAATGACAGGTAACAGCAGCAATAGTGTTTTTGCAACTGCTTTATGCTGTGCCTTCATGTGTCACACTTAACTTTGTGTGTCACACTTAACTTACTGAGAATGGCAGTTCTACAGTCTCCTGTCAACTTGAATGAAGGCATCTTCATTCAATGAAGGAATGAAGGAAGCTATCAATCAGGTATAGCAAATGGTACCTCTGTGTGAGCATGGACTTTTCCTGAGTATTCTGGGAATTACTTCTTCCATCCTGGAAGCGGAACATATTCTCTGGTTCCTCTTCCTGTCAACAAGCTACCAGGAGCCATGCTGATGACAGCCAGAACCCTGAGTTGGAAAGAGCCACATGGAGAACTGCACCAGCACTGAGTTGCTACCTCCAACACTGGATATACCACTGGGCTGTGATCTACTACTGACTTGTGATTTTCCTGCATTCCCCATCACTGCATATTTTGAGTGAGTCTGAAGATAAGTGTATGAACTAATATTGGACAAATAGGCTAATACAGGAATTGGAGGTTTTTTCTGGAATGACCTGGTATTTTTTCTTAATATACAATTGTTCTTTGTTATAAAGTTCTCTCTTAGACTTATATGAGTATATCTGGGTTTGTTTCTTTATTCTATTCAGACACGCACTGAGTAATTAGATCTAGTAAAAAATTCATGTTACAGTTTTTCTTTAAAGCCTTTTAACATATTTTATTGGGACATGTACATTTAATTGTTCAATTATGTTAAGAAGACTTGTGTGATCATTATGACATTTTCAGAAAAGTTTCTTCGTGTACTCATTGATGTTTGCTTCCCAATCTCCCCATACTTCTCTAACACAACCATCCAGATCTTGGGCTTCTTATGCAGAAAATAATATCGAAAGTAGACAGGAAACAAGCAGACAACAACAAAACCTTAACAATATTAGCTAGGCAGAAAAAAAAAACCTCATTGGGAAAAAAAGCACAAAATATTAAAAACTCAAACAATTTCAAAATGGGTTAAAAAAGAAATCAAATGATAGAATATTGCATTTTAAACTAGCCATATCTGCCATAATCAACTTTATGATGCTCTCTATGATAGTGAATCAGGGACAATGTCCGGTCTCAGCAGAAAAAGAAGACTCAGATTTGTGAACCCTCCCACCCCCAAAATCATTAATTTCTTGCTTCCACTTCTGCAACTTGCTTGCTAAGCACTAGCCTGGAAATCTCTAACAGCCCTCTGTTAGCAATCTTTTCCCTACAAAATTGCTCAAGACCCCAGTTTGAGGATTTGGTCTCGAGATGTGAATCCATGGAGCATAAAGTTCTTCATTTCACTTCAACTAACTTGGCATTGGCAACTCTTTCTGGGCCACTCCAGCAACAATAGCAAGGTCATTAAGGGTACTGGGTAATGGTGAGAGGTTACCCAGAAGACTTAATCTATGTGGGAATTCAGCAAATGAATTTTGGCTGGTCACTGCTATCCATAGCCTTTTGCAAACAAAGTGTCACAGTTGAAGCTCTGAAATGCATTCCATTTTAGGATGTGGATTTTATTGCTTTCAATCCTTGGACCACACAGACTGGAAACTAATACAACTCAGGAAGCACTATCAGCAGTCTATGCTAATAAATTTGAAAAACGGTGACCTGATCAAATGACAGGAAAATATTTATATTTGTGACCATTCTAAAGAAAGCTGCTCTAACGGAATGTGGATATTGTTGGAAAATGTCATTAATATTGTATAAAAGCAACATTTTGCTGTAAATAGTAAAAATTATTTTCAGCAGTATATCAATAAGGGACTCTAGGAATTCATGCTTGATTTAAAAGATGCTGTGGAACAGGGAAAATAATACCTAACATTAGGAGGATATTAGGGGTTTGTTTGGTTTTGTAAAACAAATCAATTTGACTGTGACGATAATAACAAACTATTGACGTTTTGGTGAAATTTGGGAATTCCAGAATACTTAATGATGTTTCTGTGGAACTTATACATAGAACATGAAGCAGTCATGCAAGCAGAGCAAGGAAATCCTGTATGGTCTAAAATAAGAAAAGTTGTGTCTGAGGGTTAAATACTTCATTACACTTACACAAGCTATATACTGAGCAAATAATACAAGGCGCTATATGAAAAGTAATATTGTATATAAAGTGGAAGAAGACTTATTGATAACATTATATATGCAGATGCAGCAACTTTGTTTATTGAAATAAAAGAGGACTTAGAAGCACATTGTTGAAATCAGAAGCTGTAGCTTTCTGTATGACTGCAGTTCAATGTAAATTAAACATAAATCCTCACAACTGATTCAATAGACAGCATCATGTTAATGGGGAAATTTTTGTACTTATCAACACTCAAGAACAAGCTCTCGGCTGAGCCCCGGTGGCATAGTGGTTGAGTGCGGGACTGCGGCCCACTGGCTTGGAAGTTCAAATCCAGCAGCCGCAAGGCTGAGTAGCTCCCATGACCACCAGAGGACAATGATGCCAATCCCCCACAAAAAGAGCATGCTCTCAAGATCCACTATCGATACTTTTAAAAGAAGAAGTTAAGTTTTCAAATGATGCATGGTGTTTAAATAGTCTATGGAGCAATAACTCTTTAAAATGTTAAAGAATAAAAACAGTTTAAGGACTAAGCTACGCTTGGCACTCTCTGTCACTGACATTGAGTCATTTCCAGTGCATAGTGACACTATAGGACAGAGAACAATGGTCCTTGTGGGTTTCTGAGACTGTAAATCTTAATATGAGGGAAGGTCTCATTTTCTCCCATGGAGCAGGTAGTGTCAAACTGCTGACTTTTTAGGTAGCATCTTAATACATAATTAAGGCCTCTTGACTATACTTGAAGCAAGTCAAGGCATTTCTAATTATCTCATACATATATAAAATTTTGGAAATGAATAAAAAAGGCTGATGAAGAATGAAGTATTTGAATAATAGTACTGATAATGAATATTCAAAGTACAATATAGATTGTCAAAAAAATTGGATCAAAAAAATAACCAAAGTGTTCATTGAAAACAGGGATGGGCTGAGCCCCGGTGGCGTAGTGGTTGTGCGCGGGACTGCAGCCCACTGGGATGGAGGTTCAATTCCAGCCTCACAGGGGCAAAGGCTGGGCCTCCTATTCCTACCACCTGGGCAGTGATGCCTAAAAAGAAAACAGGGATGATGAGACATTGTCTTTTGTACTTTGGATACATTTCAGAAGGAATCACTTTTTGGGGAAAAAAAAAAATAGCCTGCTAGGTAGAGTAAGAGTATCAGTGTAAAAGAGGAAGAAATTTAGGAGATGAATTGCCACAGTAGTATAATAATGAACTCAAACATATCAACAACCATAAAGATGGCAAGAGGACCCTAGAAATAGTTTTTAAGTTTGTAAACTAGCTGGTGATGAATTAGAGACAAGTCACCTCTACTTAACAACCGTGTTTCTTTCAGATAACATTAAGATGACAACAAAATCAGTTTTTCTCTTTAGATTTATTTTAATTCCTTGTATGTAGGACATTTTTATAGTGATTGTCATAGTTGATAACTTATGAATTTCAGTTAATAAATTGACAATTATCAGTCCCCCCCACCAGAAGGAGGAGAGCATATTGGTGACTTCATTTAATATTTAACACACTGTAAAGGATAAATAGATAAGTATTATTTAATAGGTTCCCAGTAAACAGTAAAGCAAGACTATAGATGATGCTTGGGAAAAAATGATCAAGGGCAGATTGACTCTATATTTGAGAACTTCTTGGACATAACTTTATTTTAAAACTATATTTTTAAAATGTGTAAATATCACGACTATAGACAGAAATGAGCTTGTAAGTATTCCTCTATATCAGTGGTTCTCAAACTCCCTAATGCCATGACTCTGTTTTTACAATCCCTCATATTGTGGTGAACCCCCAATTGTAAAATTATTTTCATTGCAATTTCTTAATTGTAATTTTGATACTGCTATGTATTGGGCAAACCCTGTAAAGGGTTATTTGACCCCCAATGGGGTTGTGATTCACAGGCTGAGATCCATAGTTCTATACACATGGGGGGGAAATCCTAAAAGAAAAATCTTAGAAAATTTGCCTGAAAAAGTAATCTGACTGACTGTCCAAGTTCCCTACTTATAGAAATCAGAAAAGCTAACTCGGATAAAGAGAAGAAAGATAAGTCCTGAAATAAACTAAATCTTTCCAATTTTTTCACTTTTTCTGCTTCCCAGGACATTTTTCATCATTTTGCTTCTAAAGAGAAGCAAAGAAACCAAACATCCAGCTAATCCAGATTACACAGTGGAGTAGTGAAAGCTGCTCTAAGAACTCCAGGGTATACAGTAAAATCCCATACTGCAACGGGATCCCACAAGTTTTTACGTAATGGAAAGCCATGAAAGACTCACACACCCACATGTAATTGAACCTGATTAAGAAATGTTTCACCAGCTCATCCTCTGAGGTACATAAAGAGCTCTCAGCACAAAATGAATTTGGCAGCTTTCTATATTTTATAAAATGCACTCTGATTTGTTGTTAGAGAGACTATTCTATAATTTAATATTCATATCAATTATAATATAAACACTTTATTTTAATCTAGCAAGTGTAATATATTAAAAATAATAGCATTATTGAAATGTGGGACATTCAAACAAAATTGTAGTTTTTTAAAACAAAAAAATTAAAGAGATTCAGTTGCTTTGAAGCAATGATGGTCTATAGTCTTCCCAGGTAAAAGTTGAAAAAAAAATGCTCCTTAAAGAGTTTCATGCTAACATGCAGAACAACAACAAAGTAAACATAAAAATCTTAATGATATTTTAAGGAACTAACTATAGAATTCAAAGAATTCAATCTCATTTTCTGTAGAGCATAGCATTTACCATTGTTAGTTTAAAAATTTTTTTTGGGGGGGCATCACTGCTCTCTGGTGTTGGAGTAGGAGGCCCAGGTCCACTGCTGGAATTGAACCTCCATCCCAGTGGGCCGCAGTCCCGCGCACAACCATTACGCCACCGGGGCTCAGCACCTTGCCATTGTTTTTTATCTAGACTTGGCAATACTAGATGTTAGGTCAAGATTTTTCTGTCATTTGCATTTACCTTAAAATGAAGGTTGATTAAATTTTGTCTGATGATGACTTCAAGATATTCATAAATTCCCATGCAGCTTTCATATACTGTACTCAATTTACAAATCCTCTCCTGATGAATACTTTCTCTCACTTTGCCTTTAACCTGGAGCTACTTCCATCTATCTTCTCTCTCATGAAAAATTCACACACCATCTCATATATACTTATCACTAAGATGAGTCCATCAGTCTCACACAGTGGTGAAAGACAAGTTTTTAAATAAAAATAAATTAAACCTTGTTTCTTTAATGCTTTTAATAAAGGCTTTGATAAAATGTACATTCCCTTCAAAATATTATGCTTGAGACAAAAATGAAGCAACATCAAAAGAAAACCAAATAAGTCCTTTATGACTTATGGATACAGTTTCATGTCAATTGATATTTGATTGCATTTTTAATGAGCATTTCTGGGAATTAAGAATCTAATCTACCCACATTTTTTAGCTTATACATATATTATATATAATGGCATTTATATAATGGCATTATGTTATAAATAGGTCTATCATGTGTAGGAGAAAAGAAAAATCCAAGAGGGAAAACTTTTCAAATCTGATTGGAAAAAATTTTACTGAAAGTGACATTGTGATGTATAGAACAATTCTATTTTTAAGAATGTCAACCCAAGTGTTGAACTCAAATTTTAAAGGTGATATTCTCTAATGCTTCTCATGTACAGGACCTTTAAAAATTTGTGGAAAAACTTTTGCAATTTTGTTCCATTTTCAGTGAAGTTTTTTAAATCCTCATGAACATAAGGCCTTGGGGGAGGGACTGACGAGGTTGAAGTTTTAGGTATTTAATTGAAGAAATAAAGGTAAATCGGGATGGGGAAGGAGGGACAATGAACAATCAGCATGCTTTCTCACAAAAAAAAGAGTACTCTTGTTCTGTAGGACGAGCCTTGCATGCTAACCACAGGAACCTGTTGAAACTCACCAACCACCCCTCCAGGGAAAGACAAAGCTCCCTGCTATCTTCAAGATGTTCAGTCTCAGAAGGCCTGGTCAGCAGTTCTTCTCTTTCTCCTAGTGCAACTGGGAATCAGAAGAGACTCACTGGTAAGGTTTTGTTTTTATCTCCCCAAATTTCCTACTTTACACAATAGATTTGTATACATTAGAATTAAATAAAAGTTACCCACTTCCACTCCTTTAAAGTTTCTGCTGCTCTGTCCCTCCACCTAACAGTTCATTTTCATTTAAAAAATTTTTTAAATTTTATTTAAAAATTAATTATTTTATTGGGATATCATACAACTCTTATCATGATCAATACATATATCAATTTTATCCATACCATATTTGCACATTTATTGCCATCATCATTCTTGAAACATCCTCCTTCTACTTAGGTCCCCGGTATCAGCTCTCCTTATTTCCCCTCCTGCCCCCCTCACAAATGTTATATAAAACATGTGGATTTCTAACTATACATTTTCTACATCTTCTTTTCTATCTTCACCCACTAGACAGATTAATATGTAGTCTTCTTTTCTATCTACTCCAAGTTCTACTGTTTGGCTACAGACAACAAGAAGTAAATTGGAAATTCTGAATAATCTCCTTTGTTAATTCTGTTAACAGAATTCTATGTATAGAAAAGAAATTGCAACACAGAGATTTCTTTCCCACTGGAATAAAGTTTTCAGCACAACCACATACTTGAGTACCAAATATAAAGAATATAGAAACAGAGTCACTGTCAAATTTGTTTCAAGTATCAATTTTCCCCTCATTAGAATCAATGACCAAAATAAAGCAAACCTGAGAAGTGCATTCCATATAATTAAGTATCAAAGTAGAGATAAATGTTAAAATATAGCAAGTACTTAATATTGTAAATAATACATTTTTATGGATTTAAGGAAAATAATTTAATATGAAATATGTGTTTGCTATTCAGGATTGCTAATTAACTGTGTTAGCAGTTTCATTTCATTTCTTAATAAACTGTTTATTTGGATTTATATAAATAATCCATATTTTAGATTACTCATAGTAAAGCAAGTAATGACATAATATTTTATGTCCAGACAATAAATACTTAAATTCGTGGGAAAAGACTGAAATGAGCAATTGAAGGTACAAAAAAAAGAAATATAGTAAATGGAAACACTACATATTTTCCTGGCTTATATAAATATTTCCTTCCTCTGTTTTTTTTTTTTTGGACAATAATGAATACTTTAAGAATATAATTATGCTCCAAAAGATTAGAACATTGTTCTTCATTCATTTGTCAAAATCAGATTTCTTGGTTCATTGATAAATTGTGGGCACAACTCTGGGAAATAAGTATCTGCTATCTCACATTTTTCAATCACTAAATAACTTTGTGTCAGTTGCATCTCTCAAGTGCAATATATACATGTATATAATTTATATATATATATATTTTGCAGTGGTAACTCTAAATGTGTCAATGATAAAAAAATTCTAACAAAATATAGAGAATTTAGATGCTGTCTAGTTGTCAAATAAAATACCATCTTAAAGGCTTCCAAAGAAGCAGCCAACCTGAGTGAGCTATCAACTCCACATGACAGAAGTATACCATCTTCAATTGAAGGATTGCTATGCATATAATCAAAATCAAAGGAGGGATTAATATTAGAAGCTAATTGTGAGAATCCATTGTGCAGAAGGCTATGGATGACAGTGGGAACTTAAGATTAATTTGTGTAAATACATAGGAAATAAGCTTCTGGAGAACAGCCTCTATTTGCAATTGAGGGATGGGAGAGTAGTGGTTACTAAACAGAGTCCTTGGGAGGGATGAATATCAGAGAACAAAGACATAAATCTGACTTGAACAGTTAACTTTGTCAGTAGATTTCCTTATTATGCAGACTGGGTCCGCCTGATCTGGTTTCCAAAGATTTCTATATTTTTGGCTTATATAGTTTTCTTTGACTTTTATTTTACTATATTAGTGTGTATCTCACAGGTGTCTTGTCATGGGAGGTCACGCTCTTAAAGTAGTGTTATAGGTTTTCCTTTTCATGGGTATGTGAAACCCAGGATGATGAACCCATAGGGACAGCAAGCAGAATACAAGTAGAATAAGGGTTTTGTGGAGAACAGGGTACAGTGCTGGTAAAAGGGAGAGGATGTCAAGAAGTCCATGAAGAAAAAGAATATTTGGAAACTGATTGGGGTGGCAGTTGTGCAATTTACTTGATATGATTGAAATATGTAATAATATATGTGTGTTGAATCCAGTTAGTATTTTTAAAAGAAAAATTTTTCGCTATCAGGTGAGACTCAGCTCTCAGTACTGCACTGTCACTGTCACATGCATTCCCTCTCATGACAGCCCAATATTGTCATACTAAAATTGTTTTTCAAAGGTTTTTAATAGCTAATTTGAGTAACTTTCTTTTCAATGCACTTTCTATGGGGTAGACTGCAGCCTCATAGTCACATCTAATTCAATGAAACTTTAAGATACAAAGGATAACTCTATGCCAATAAAGATGAAATAGATTGTTGAAGGACACTAAAGATTAAAGAATAGCCAAACTTGTGGCTTTTGAGTGGATTCCAATTCATTGTGAGAGTAGGGTTTCTGATTTAAAATTCAACTGTTGGTTTTTCATATATAGCTTGTATTATAATGTGATAATTTCCTTCTAATTCTAGCTTCTTGAGTGTATTAAGAATGGGTATTGAATGCTGTTCAATTCTTTTTCTGGGTCTGTTGATATTAGCAGGATTGATATTAGCAGGTAATTCTTGATCTTTTTCATGTCAACGTGATGGATAATGTTAATGGGCTAGGGATGGCAAGTGGGGGAGCTGTGGGGTTAGATTGGGCCAGCAGGGGAGTTGTGGGCGGTAGCAGTGGGTGGTGGATAGTAGCAGCAGGACAGCCATGGTGGCCTAGTGGCCAGATCAGCCACTAGATCATTGCCCACATGAGCTCTGAAGTGCACAAAGGAGGAAGCCGGGGGGTAGTCCAGATTAGCGGCATGGCAGAGGTCAACCCTCAGGTTACAGCAAAGCTCTGTGGTGCTATGAGATTTAAATATATGTCCTGGACACTGCACTCAGCCCTCTGGTCCAAGTCCAAAGTTCAGTGATCATCATCAGGAGCTTTTCCAATGCGAGTCCTTTACCTCAGCATTGTCTTGCTGGATGTCTCTCCATTTACTTCTTGATGACTTCCAAATTCACTAGCTTAAAATATTATATATTCCTAATCTGATGATGAATATCCTCTTGAATCTGTTATTTCTCATATTGAGCTGTGCTCATCCGGAAATGAAGATCCTGAAGGATTTACTCCATTTATGTCACCATGGCCTATCTTACTTAGAAAAAGCAATTCCTCCTCCGTTACTGTTCAAGTCCTTTCTGACCAGAGCACCCATCCACTGGCATCACCTCTGACTACATTCTGCTTCCCTAAGTCAGGCATTCACTATCCGATAATGTTGTCATACCTTGCATAATATTGTCAGTGGCTACTTCCCCTGAAGTGGACAACCGATATCTTCTTCATACTTTGTAATCTGGACACTGAGCTGAAACCTGTTCTCTCCAGGTGACCCTCTTTAGGCAATGCAAATACCAATGGCATAGCCCCTAGCCTCACTGAAAAACTTTAGGCACCACAGTGGGATAAGATAACAGAAGACTGGCAGTCAATGTAATATAGAGTATAAACTTTGCAACTAACAAAAAATCTTAAAAAAATATATTCTCAATGTTCATTTTAAAATGAAAGCTTCAAAGCTATAATGTATCTGAAAAAAAAGTATGTATCATTTCAAAATTTCCTCTAAGGGAAGACATTTTAAACCAATATGATCAACTGACATATTCTTATCTACTTAAGAAATATTTGACATGCTTCTATCGCATTGCACACTTTAGGCCATATGATTATATTGCAGTGATTGGAAGGCGATGTAAATGTTTTCTTTGCTGTACATGAGGGTGTTATTCTAGTGTGTATAGCCAGTAGCAACTCAGTTGAACCTTCACTAGATTTTTAGCTAATTCTCAAAAATATTTCTATTTTACAGATGAAGTCTCTTAGATTAAGAGGGGAAAAAAAACCTGCCCATGGTTTCAGAATTGCAAAACTGGAGATTAGAAATGAACTCACATGGGTCTGTGTGCCTTGTCTGCTATTGCATTACTCATATATTGGCTTTTGTTTAAAGCATGTTGCTTTTCACAGGTATTAAACCCCTGTTTTCTTAGTAAAAAACTATTACTATAATTCTGGTGGACTTAAATATATTTATCTGAAATTATTACCTTCATTTTAAAATTGCTTCCTGTTCTATTGTTTAAATAAACCATGTCCTGTTATGTTATCTTGCCTCAGTTTCCTCTATAGACAAAATAGAATGTCTTTCTAGCATGGATCCACTTATTAATTTTTTTGCTTCCATTGCATAGATTATTTGTAGTTTTAAAAACAATGAATAAACAGTGCCATCTTCTGTCTATACTTTAATCAACAGTTGGTAATAAAATAATTGAAAGGTTGTGTCACTATATCAGGAATATTAAACAAAATAAATTACAGAACTGGTGATTTTGGCATAATGTACTACAGAATTGAACACTTGCAAGGAGGTTAATTATTTGAAAACCTTTTGGGGCAAGATTTGCTTAAAAGGATTCTGAGGGATTAATGATTTGAAACCTGTGAACAGTCATTCAAACAAGGGACGTCGAGGACATAAGCAAGTGGACGTGATAGAAATAAGTGGCAAGTGGTTGTAATGATTTACAGTGTTGAAGAATACTTTTTACTTGTTTCTTAACATTTCTACTATTAGTTGATCAGCCCTACTACAATTCCCCAATGCACAACTTGACAAAAATATGTTTGAAAGCAGAAAACATGTCAAACAATTCTTTTTCTTCTTATGATAACTTTTTTTCCTTTTTTGTAAGACGGAAAATAGAGATGAGGTTTTAGGTGAAATTTTAAGATTTGTGTAGCAGGATAGTTTTTCTATCTGTGTGTACTTTATACTTTCCATTTCAAGGCAAAAAATAAAAACAAAATCATCAAAATTCATTTAGCAAATAAACCCGTATTTTAAATTATGATTTTTATAAATATATTATCTTGTCTGATTGCTTATATTTGAATATAAAAGGATTAAAATAAATAGTGGAAATAATTAAGTAAAATATAAAAATATTTTGAAATGGTCAAATTTGTCAAAATTACATTGCATGAGAATATTTCAGTAACTTTTTTAAGTGTTTGTGTGTTTAATGTCCTTCATTGAGATTTCAGGTGCATGATCAATAAAACTATTAGAAATAAATCAGTAGCTAATATTTAAAAATCTAGACGAGATTTTCCTTATAAGATTTGGGGAAAATGGTAAGCCAATAAATGGTAATTCATGTGTGAAAGCATGTATATATTGTGGCAGCAATATAATGTATTGTCAATCTGAGACTTATGAATGAAGAGGTGCAGTTTGACCTGTCAATCAGGTCACAGCTTGATGACCTCATTTGGAGACTGTAGGGAGATAGCTTTTTGGAAGTGGGACACACACTCCCTGGGAAACACTCTTATTTATAAGCCACAGGGAGAGAGGCTGATGAAAGCCTCTCAGTTGGAGAAACCATGTGGAGACCCCTGAGAGCGCTGAGATGCTGGATGCAGACGATCCCCCACGCACTGGCTTGTGCGCTTCTGGCATTTGACATCATTGCATGTGCTTTATGAGTCAGACGAAGACTGTATAGATTGGTTCTGGACATATGGCCTAATATCAGACTTGCAGGTATGATCTGGACTGGGCTGGGATGTTTTCTCAATATTCAATTGCTATTGTATATAAAGCTCTTTCCTTTACACATATTTGAATGTCTATGAATTTTTCTCTCTAGTCTACTTGGGTTAGCAAATATGTATAAGGTCCCAAAGATATAAAACAAGAATATTAGATTGTACTGTATAATGTTTCAAAATGGCAAGCTTTTGTGAAGTTCTTGGCATGTATATTCATTTTGAATATTAAGAAACAAACGTCCTGTCAAAGAAAGGCAAATGTGAAGAAATGAAAATTACCAGGAAGCAACTAACACTTTTTTAACAGGCAAAGGTAAAATGGTCCCTTGACTTTTGGTTACATTACTTACTTTTTAATGAGGACTTCTGGTGGCAAAGTGGGTTACACACTGGGCTAGTCATCACAAGGTTGGTTGGGATTTCAAACCCACCAGATAATTACTAGGACAAAGATGACACTATCTACTTTCATAAATAGTTACCGTTTCAGAAATCCACAGGGGAAGTCCTACCCTCTCCTGTAGAGCTTCTGTGAAGCATGCTTGGCTGGATGGCAGTGCAAGTTGTTAAAGTTTGGATGTGTTCAATAACATTTCATCACATCCTCAGCTATTTCAATGGTCATGCTATTTTCCATTCTAAAAAGTGCTCTCCACAGACATTGTTCAAATCCATAGAAAATCTTTGATTCATATTAATTGCTCATTTCAAGTGATTTAGGAACAATGAGTGTTACATATAAGAGTTCCATGATATTAAGGAAGGAACTAAATATTTGTACTCCCAGAATATTGAATATTAGAGGTTGGAAAAGTCATAGAAAAGCTACTATGCATTTTTACATGCTCTGTACATTTTACATGCCTCCTCTTACTATACTAATATTTATACCTTCAACTTGATCCTGGTTTGAATATATACTATAGATTTTATATCTTATTTGAATTCAATTAACTTAAAAACTTTCAAATTTACTAACATTACATTTTATGGATTTGTACCAGTATACCTTCAGATTCCTTAGTTCAGCATTTAGGATCTAAAATTATAGATTACAATTATAAAATAATATACATAAAATAATATCAGATAAACATTTTCACAAATCAGAAAATATGTAGATACACAGATAAACATATATGAACATAGGTTGGTGGTAGACAGATGATATCTATTTTTTCTCTTTCTCATGATTATAATGTTTTAATAATCACTTATATTTTATATGATATATCCTTAGAATTAATTCATGCAGATATAAATTATTATAAAATCTGTGATTATTCTTAAGGCATCTCTGGAAACACCATAACTACTATATCCTCCAGCTATTTATCCAATATAACAAAAGAAGAATACAATATGATTCAATGACAGTTCTACTAAATGCCAACATCTCTCTTTTATAACTTGCTCCAAATGATCAATAAATTATTATTTACCTCTACAATAGCTTTTTCCCCCTATTTACTCCATTCCTCTGAACTATATTTCTCTGAGTCATAACAGCTAAGGTCACTTTCAAACTTTCTACAGAAATCAATATTTTATATTTTTATGAATTTCAATGCACATAATCGCACAGGCAATCTCCGTATCAATGGTTCTCAATCTTCCAAATGTCGTGATCCTTTAATCCTGTTCCTTATGTTGTGATGACCCCCAACCATAAAATTATATTTGTTGCTACTTCATAACTGTAATTTTGCTACTATTATGAATTGGGCAACTCCTGTGAAACGATCGTTTGACACTCCCCCCCCCCCAAGGAACTACAACCTATAAGATGAGAACTGCTGCTCTATATAGAAAGATGAATCATTTGGCTTTATATGATTTTTGTATTAATCTTTTCCTGAAGAAAATTATTCCAAAAAGTTTAGGTATGAAACCTAATATATAAAACTCTAATTCCCATACTTACAAAGTAATGCCCAGATTTAATCTCCCTTAAATTATTTCTTATTTGCTTTTATATTTTGAATCAAAGCATTAAGTGTAGATAGCATAGTGTAGTATCTAATATATCCTGGTTTGTATCAGTAAGTCCAGAGAAACAGTACTATTCATTTCTTTTTGTATAAAATAGAGCATCAAACTACATGTCTTGCAGGGAAGACATGTAAAATAATTACAGCTTTAAAATGAAAATGGTTTGCTATTTTTTTATGGATGAAGAATTTTGAGATTGAAAACAAAGTCTTATGCTGGATTTTATAGAGACAAACATATATAAGCCCTGTTATATTACAGCTTATTTTTACAGTCACTGTATCAATCAATCTTAAAGAGGGTCTTATTCTCTTTTATTGATCTTCCATTTTACCAAGCAAGATGTCTTTTTCCAAAGACTGATGACTCCTAATTCCATACCCAATGTGTGTAGGATGAACTTTTGACACCCTCTCTTCTAAAGAATATGCTAGTTATCTGACACAGATCAGTGGTTCATTTAGCAGTCAATGGTACTTTCAAAATTCTTCACTCCCACCAAAATACAAATACATCCATTCCTCTTCTATTTTCCTTATTAGATATCCAGTATATTCATAGATATGAAGCCATTAAAAATACCACGACTTGAGAGCTTGTTTGGAGGTTCTAGCAAGGGAAAGGCAGCTTCTCTTATATTCTTGACTGAAAGAGCGTCCTTCTTCTATAGGGGAAGGTCTTGCTCTTCAATGGAGCACACAGCTTTTGATGAGGGCACATGAGCAGTGAGGGATGAAAGGGGCAGTGGCCTAACCTGTCAGATGAGCTGAATCAACCCTGGCCATCAAGAGGGTGGCCAGTGTCTTAGCCACATTGCACTCAAATCCATAAGCCCATCAAGAATCAAGTTGAGAGGAACAACACAAGAAGCATAGGGCAGAAGGGATGGACATGAAGAACTGATTTGAATTATGGACAGAGAAGTTCCTCACCACCCCTGCCCCAGGAGGACAAAGAACAGAAAAGTGGGTGAAGGAAGACAACTGTCTTTGTAAGATATGAAAATAAAAATAATTTATAATTTATCAAAGAGTTATGAGGGTAGGAAGGTGGGGCCAGAGAGGGAAAACAAAAGGAGTTGATACCAAGGATTCAAGTAGAAAGGAAAATGCTTAGAAAATGATGGTGGAAACATATAGATGAACATACTTGATGCAATTGATGTGTGATTGTTATAGGAGGTGTAGGAGCCTCACAATGAAATCATTTATTAGATAGAGCGATAGAGATAGACAGAGATAGATGATGATAGATAGATGATATAGATAGAGATAGATGATAGATAGATAGATAGACAGATAGATAGACAGATAGACAGACAATAACATGACTTGGGTCAAGCAGCCTTAGGCCTAACAGAGACATACTTCTCTTCAAAAAATGCAAGTGATCTTGTATAGCAGATTTACAAAGCACAAAGTATTCTTTGTTTCTTAATTCTGTTTCCATGGACATTGGTAAAGTTCCAATTTTAGTATATGTGCTGCCTAAGCAAGTACCATTGCTTAAGGTTCCAACCAAGATAAAATCCATAGAATCCTCAATCAATTTTGATTTATCATGATATTATCTATTGATTCAATTTTGAAGATTTTTTTTACAGTCATACTTAATGCTGCAATCCTTGATTTACTTTAGAAAGTGCTTCAAATCTTCCACAAATTCTGAAGGCTAGTGTAGTGGAATCCTTCAATTTTTTATTGCTAAATTTATTATTTAAGTTTGAGAAATAGTTTCATTAGATGGATTTCATTGTATGTGCAGAGATATCATCCAGACATGGGAAGTTTGTACCTCCAGATAATTTTTTTTTATTTTTTATGATGAATGCAATGCCATTCCTCTCAAATTTGTCATTCTTTTTATAGACTATATCATTGTGTTATTCAAGATGGTCAATATTAGTTAAACTTGTTCATTTCTAAGATATAAATCTGTGTGCATTCCATTTTGGTTTGAATTATTTATAACTTATATAGTTTGATATTTTATATATTACAAGTTCTAATTATTTATAGAATTTTATAGTAATTTCTCCTCATTTTGAGTAATACCTCATCATCGAAAGGAATTATCTAAAGCTTTACTCAGCCTATAACAGGATGGACAATTCTATATTTAGAAGCAAAACTTCTTTACCCATATTTATGTGCCTGCTGACTTGTATGCCTTCTCTGCTGGCATGAAGTTTTCTGTATCTTACTCTGCTCAAATTCTGTTCCTAAAGTTTTTATTGTCTAATTCCTCAGAAGTTCCCATTCTATTTTAATTCATAGTCTCTTCTTGGTCAGAAAATTCTGCCAAAACCAGTATATCTGATTGACACCACTAGTATTTGAAACACCAGGGACAGAGTTTCCAACATCAGAGCAACACGCAAACGAAGTGAACAACCAACTTCAGTACACTGTTGATATTTCTAATATTCAGATAGGAGTTGTGCTTAGGAATCTCTCAGTGTATCACTAATATGACACATAGGTAAGTAATATAAGATTATCCATATCTCCAGGAAAGCGTCACAGATGAGGAACCTGTCTATATCAAATTTGAATACAATGTGAAGGTGTACTTAAAGTGCGCCACATTTTAAGATCTAACTTCACAAAATTGACAGTAGTAATTGAAAAAATATGTACTGTTATGTTACCAAGCTATATTATAAAGTATTTGTATTTCTAATTTGAGACCCTGAAGAAAAAAATGTCTGAACAGGGAGTTAAAAAAGCTAATCCTAATTTTTAGTGTTTGCTTGTTTTTGTTTTCTTAGTTTCAAGGAAAATGCCAGAAAATATACATATTGCTTTACTTTTCTGCTTGAAAAAGAAATGCAACTACATTTCAATGTGTTAATGGTAAGACAGAAATAATGACTGACATTTTGAAAACTTTCCCAAGATTTAAATATGTTTAGTGCACTGTAAAAAATTCTTAAATTTACACATTGTGAAGTCACAGAAAAACTACTTGAATATGATTAAGTTTGTGACTAAGGGCTATGTCCTGATCGGATCTTGCAGCTTAAGAAAATAATGTTTGCATCAGTTTGATACTGGAAGTGAATTCTGATGGAACAAAAGCCTGTCAAGACATTATGATATCTACATCAACATTGCAGAGTTGATGAAGAGGAAATAGGAAATGCAAATAGCATGATAAAATATCCTGTAGGCTTGGCCATGCATTATATATCCCAGGATAATGCATCCACGGGGGTCTTTAAATGAAGGAAAGAAAGGCAGAGGCATAATCCACCAATTGTCTGCCACTTTGTTGTACAGGGTTGTTGACTTGTGGGTGCTGTGATGATGGAAGCTTTGTCTCTGGTATTTCAGATTTCAGATGTTTACACAAAGTGAACAGGTTCAAATGGAGCTACCAGACTAAGAAGAGACAACACAGAAGGAATTGGCTGACTGATTTAAAGGAAGTAACATCTGAAAAATTGCATACCTGACTTTTCAACAGAGACTGAAAGACTCATTAAGAGAAGCAGAACATGGCTGGACACAGAGCCGATGGAGGGACCCTTGTGGTTTGGAAGGTCCTGGAGGTGTGGCTGAGGAAGGGCTGCTTTCTCAGAGTGTTGTCCACGATGGTTACATGAGTGAAAATGCTTTTATTATAGAATTTGCTATTATCCAAGAGAAACTCCCCAGGCAATATCACTGGGTGCACTAACTCAGAGCAAGTTGCTTCATGCTTACCTATGAGGAAAAATGCATACTACAAGAGTTCTATGAAGCAGAGCTCTTTACTTTTATTTTTTAGGGGAGGCTACTACCTCATATGCAAAGGGAGTAGACACATTTGGGAGAACACAAACACATGAGTGCTAGGAGGGAATATGGGAGGACAGATCTTCAGCTGGGAAGGACTGAAAATGCTATGGGGGTGTCTAGCAGGGGAGTATCTTTAGTAGTACTATGCACTGGATGGACCACATTGACCTGGGCTTCTCATTGCAACCTGGGGTTCAGGCTGGTTTCCATGGAACCCTGGGACATTGCTTACTGAATCTACAAGTTCCAGGGCATGCCTCAGAGGCTGCACCAGTGAGATCTAATGTGGAAACTTTTCCGGGTGAACTGGCTTGTACTTCAGATACACTTGTAACCTGAGGACTTTGGACAGAAATGACTTCATGTTTGAGGAAGTGGAACACAGCTTTTCCAAGAATGTTGAATTCTTGGTAGACACATATGATCTTTCTACATTCATGCTCTCTATATGCTGTATTAAGATATGCATTCTTCCAACAAACATATGACTGGCCTTCTCTGTGATTATTGTTGTAAATTGCCCTTGATAATTGGTCCCATTTTCCCTATAGATATTATCTGACTATGAAAGGATTGGTTCTGTACAAGTGAACATAGAGATAGAGATAGAGATAGTCTACAGTGTCCCAATATCCCTATCAGAAGAGGACATTAAAAATGAGCCCCTGGAGCTACCCAAGGACAGCATCAATGGAAGATCATTATGCCCCAGGGGAATAATTGATAATACTTGCTACTGCAAATAAAGGAGACTTTGAAAGGGAGACAAAGACAGATGAAAATCAAAAGTAAAATATAGATGTAAGAAAGAGTTTTGTGCTCTTATTAAATCTTAGCTGCAGCAATAATAACATCAATAGTTCCTACATCATGGCCCTGCTTAATATTCACCCTAAGGATGGGAAGACAGGTGATATGGGTGTTTTAGCAAAATGTGGTGAAGAAATTAGATGATGCCCATCACCCATGCAAATAAAAAAAATCTGGAGTCCTAAAGGCTCTTTTGTTGAAACAAGCATCCACTGAGACATCAAATAAGTCATATGGAAGAAGCACATCCTCATCAGACACTGAATGATTGTAAATCATATAAACTGAAGTCAAAGGAGAGCTTAGTGTCAGAGGCCAAATTGTGAGAACCCAGTTTGCAGAAGGCGATAGATGACAATGGGAACCCAAGATACATTTGTAGGAACTAACTAGGAAAAAACCTTCAAGTTTTCCCTCTACCCATACTAGAGTTCCAGGAAGAAAGTGGTTCATGGAGAGATGACTATAGAACATAAAAAAAAAAAAAATTAGCCTGACTTGAACCGCTAAAATAATACCCATTGATCCCTTATCTGATGTAGACTAGGCATTATCTGCTTTTTTAACATTTTAGCCTTTCTGTATTCTTTTTCCATATTGGAATTCTTCCACGTGCTTCACATGCTTTGCCATTGAGGGATCAACCTGTTGAATCTGTGTACTATGTCTTTCTGTTTTACAGTATATGAAACCCAGGATTGATGAACTTCTAGGGACAAGTAGAATAAGGGTTTTTTTTTAGGGGGGCTACCTTAGTGGAGGGGGGGTGAGGTGGGTAAAATGGAGTTGAAGTATAACAGTTCAGGAAGGAAAAGGGTGTATAGAAACTGATTGTGGTATCAATTTTATACTACTGATTGATGTGATTGACCTATGGAAAGAAATGTTATATAACTAGATATATCATATATATTAACTTCCAGTTTTAAAAAAGTCAGATTATCTCCTTTTTCCTTATGAACATTTACTTCCATAAAAGTGCACATATGCTTCAAGGACTTCTGGTAGAAATATGAATTCCTTCATTTTTGGAAATATCCTGAGTTCCCTCCTCATATGGACTTTGCCTCCTCTTCATTAAAGGAGGTGTGGATCTACAAACGGGCTCAGATTTGGGGTTTTGAAGAATAATGGCTTTTTGTTTTGTATTGATATTCTTTTTAAATGTATCGATGTTCACTTGACTAAGAAACTATTTGCTTATACAAACCTAATAAACCTTTAACTGGTTGACCTCGTTCTTTTTTCTAGAAGCACAAAGCATTCAACATAATAAATCAGCACAAGTCTAATGAATTACTGCTTTACCTATGCTGTCCATGATGGGAATCCATCATTGTTTTGCATATGAAGTGGTGCTTGTTGACATCAGCTCATCCAGCATTCACAGTTCTTATTGTAGATAACATGTCTTTTTCATCGAGAACACAGCACACCTAAACTACACAGAATAGCAATCTGAGCGGTGTTCAAAGATGTTAGATCTCACTACACAAATGTCTATCCTACAACTGGAATGTGAGAATTCTTCTTTGGGCTCTGCCTGGATTGTTTTATAGATGTTATGCTAAGAACATGACAATTTTCTTAAGCTTGCGGATTTTTATTTATTTATTTATTTTTATTTACTTTTTGGGGGGAGCATCACTGCCCTCTGGTAGGAGTGGGAGGCCCAGCCTTAATCCTGGAGAGCTCCTGCTGGATTTGAACCAGCAAGCCAGTGGGCCGCAGTCCCGCACTCAACCACTGGGTCACCGGGGCTCAGCCAAGTTTGTGGATTTTTAAACTATAATATATTGTGTCATTAAAACTTCTTTTTGAGGGGGCCACCTTTTAATTTACATTCCAATTAAACAAGTAAAATATCTGATACATTTCCAAAACCTTGAATATATAAACTGAATGAAGCGTCCCTGTTTTCTGAGCCCAAATAATGGACTCAGACTACGTCAGCTTTCAGTTCCGTGCACTGTGTTGGAAGAACTTAGAGGTAACTTTCTGGAGACAAATACTTTGTTTGATAAAGTGGAAAAGAAGCAAAAAAGAGGAAAGCTGTCCAGGAGGTGGATTAACAAAGTGGCAGCGTCCAGGGGCTCAGCCTAAGGGACGCTCATGAGAATGGAGCAGGACTGTGCAGTGTCTCGCGCTGTTGTGCACAGCATCGCTTTGGGTCGGAGGTGATTTGATGAACCGTTTCTCTCCTGACCCTATGTCCCAAACATATGACACAAAGTCTTCCTGTCTTTGCCTGTTAGGAGCACTCCGTTCTCAGTTCTCCCAACACAGTGCCAGGACCATAAACCTGAAGTAGTCTGAGTCCATTATGTGGGCAACAAGCATTCCACCATGTGTCTCCTCCTAAGTTTCTTTTTCTAGCCTTGTTCTGGTGGATTTTTAAAATGCTTCCATTTTCTGACTATTATGGACAGTGCTGTAATGAACATGGGTCAGGAGTATTACTTCTTTAAGGTATATATCCAGCAATGAAATGGCTGTATTATAAGGAAATTTTGTTTCTGGTTGTTTGAGGCTGTGTCATATTGCTTTGTACAGTGGCTGTATGTAAATACAGTCCCACAAACCGTATATGAGAGTTTCAAACTCACTACAGCCTCTTTAGTATTTTTATTTTCTGTTTATTTTTTTAAATTTGTTGTTAAAGCAAAGAATTTTATCTGATCTGGATGAGAAAGATACTAATAATTATCATTGAATGTTATTTCACTCAGGTCTATTTTTTCCTTTAAATGCATAATGTATAAATAGTCTTGTACTAAACACTGAATCATATTTATTCTATTATTTGTCTGTAAATAGGATGGTTAATATTTTTCTATATTTGCTTACTAGAGAAGAAAGAGAAAAAGTACGAATGAAATAGAAAGAACTCATAATATTAGTTTTCTGTTGATGCAAAACCAAAGCAATTTCTCTTGACAAAATAACATTTTTATGTCACAAATAAACAGCTCCATAGCCTACGCTTCTTCATTAAGTACTGAACAGGGGAAGTGTATCAGGCCTGGATAGCACTCGTTTGGGAAAAGCAAATAAGAGGCAATGATTAGAGATATTTGATTACATGGGTCATAAAAGTGTTTATTATCACCATCCCAAAATGCATTTTCCTGCAAATGTGCTCCACTCCCATAGGGACTGGCTTTTTAGAAAAAGAAAGGTTTTATTGCTCCAGCAAAATCTAGTAAAGGCTGCCCCGTGAGGTTTGCCTGGAACTGTTAGGAAAGCTCTTTCATCAGGAAAGGTCGGAAAAGCCAAGAAGATAGTACTCATTAGAACCATGGAAGATGGTTCACTTTTATAATATATCTGAAAAGGAAATGTTTTGAATCAAGGAAGAAAAAAATTATCTGGAGTAAGTTACTTTTTATTTGACTGTACTTGTTCAAGAGTCCTTGTCAGTGTGGACTTCACAGGGGGAATGTGAGCACAAAGATGTTTGACAACACACGGCAGCTTCCTGGGGAAGATTGCTTTGCTCTCCTATTATAATTATGCTTAATGGAAGGGGTATAGTCTTTCCCTTTGCAGGGTGGGTGTTTTCACTCTCTGAGAAAAAGCTTTTGATAAAATTCTGGCATTGCTGTACTGTTTATGTACAGTTAAGAGTTTTCAAAAACATATATTTGCTGCTCTAAGAATTGTAATGTGAAGAAGCTTCAGGGTCTCATCTTTTTTGGGGGGGCATCACTGCCCTCTGGTGGTGGGAGTCAGAGGCCCAACCTTTGTTCCTGTGGAGCCGCTGCTGGAATTGAACCTCCATCCCAGTGGGTTGAAGTCCCACACACAACTACTACGCCACCGGGGCTCAGCCCCAGGGTCTCATCTTTTGAATGAAATAATATCTTCATCACTTCAGAGAGACAAAGTTAGACTAGTTATCTCATTCCCATTATATATTGTTCAGTAGCCCCACACCTGATTGACTTGCTGTCAAGCTCTTGGGAGAAAGGTCAGAAAGCAGCTTGCTTCATACATGGGCATGATACCCACTGATAGATGGGATAAAAGGGGAGTGTAAAGCCAATAGGTACAGTGGCACTTTCTTCAGTAGAGAAAACTTGTGGCCTTTTATGTTTATAATAAACATTTTATTTCACTTAAGCATTACTCCCTCAGCTTAAAAGCACACAACGTTTGAGGTAGAATTTCCGTGCCTCACTGACCTGGAGCCCTCCTACTGCAGACTGAGGGTCTACTGGGCGATGAACACATTTTGCTTAGGAAATTGACACTTCTTTATCATGAAAATATATGGAACCAAATTTAATAAAGAAAACCAAGGAAAAAAAGGGTTTTCTTCACTTTCTGAAAAAACATCATCAGAACATTTGAGGCCTTTTAAATCATATCCTACCATTATGATTAAACCTGTCTGTGAGGCTCAAATCATGCCCAAGGGCATATATATATATATATATATATATATATATATATATATATCTCCAATATAAGAAAATAATAGCAATCAAGAATTTCTACAGTTAAATTTTCTTATGAAACATATTGAAATTAATATTCTCTTAATTTATGCACCTATATTGCCTGCTTCTACTTTAATCATAATTTTATGGGAATTCAAACACTACATAGCTTGCTTTTCTTTTCATTCAATAACGAAAGTGTTTTGAAATGCTAGCACTAGATGTAGGCACAATTTCTGCAACTGTGAGATCTGTTTATATTTCTGTACAATTAAAATGCATTTCTTGAGCTTTAAAAGGAAAGATATTCATCATTATGCTTAACTTATCAAAAGTAACTTTCATAATTAGTTTTTAGATGCCAGTGTATAAAAAATGAGGGGCATTTTCACTTTGAGTTGAATCATAAGACAGTATTCACCAACAATATTGGAGATTAGAGGCTATATTAATTGACAACAAAAGTGTCTTGATTCCAATATTCTCTTTGTAATAGTTTAGAAGACATAGCTTGATTTTTAGATAGACATTTTTTAGATGTCCTAAACTTAAAGTTAAATATCTAGTGTTTGCCCACTCTAGGCATTCCATTACTCTGAAAAATCAATGCTGAATTAAGTGTAGTATGGCTGTACTAAAAGAATGCCTATAGGAAATAAAATAGGGTATGTCCTGGTAAAGACTGAGAGAGTTCAACTCAAAGTTACTATGTGAGTGCAGACTTGGGAGAAATTTCAAAGTGAACAAAAATGAAAGAGAATGGTGAGGAAATACATACATCCTAAATTGTATGCAGTCTAAGGGATATTGAGAAATTTTATTACCAGTTTTTGGAACCAAACTTAGCAGACAAGAGAAATGTGCATTTCTCAGGAAAGGATATGCCTTAGCCAGCAATGGGTCATGGGTCATGGGTCACAGCGATGACCTGTGGGTCATGACCCCTTTCAGTTCCAACGATCCTTTCACAAGGGTCACCTGATTATAACAGTAGGAACATTACCGGTATTAATTAGCAAAGACAATACTTTTATTGTTGGGGGGGGGTTGTCACCACAACATGAAGAACTGTTAATACAGTTTTAAAGGATTGCATCATTAAAACAGTTATCTGGAGGCAATATATAGGATGAGATGCTTAGTCCAAATCTAGGAATGGATTTCAAATCAAAGCACATATGGCAATCATGCATCCTATTAAAGACTGACAACAAAATTATAGTATACAATAAAATATATGCGCATATGAGAGAAAGAACAAATGAGGATCAACAATACAGTACATTTTCTTCTCTGAAAAATTAGTCTACAAGTGTACTTTGATGTCTCAAACAAATGCATAGAGAAATTAAGCAAAATGGGCACATTTCTCAATGACACTCATGTGAGAAGGTCAAGCTGCAATCAAAACATTAGAAACAAATAGGACTCCAGGAATATCTATTGAGATGTCTCAGCAGGCTGATGAAGCATCAGACGCACTTATTCTTCCATCTCAGGAAATTTGCAAGACAGCTACTTGTTGAACTGACTGGAAGAGATATTCAAAAAAAAAAAAAGGTGACTAACAGAATGCTTTGATTATAGAACAATAGCATTGATAGCTAGAGTAAATAAAATGTTGCTGAAGACAGGGAGCTTCCTTAGGTTTAGGTTGGATTCTGAAGAGGGCCTAGAACATCTATAACCCCAGGAAGAAGTTTACTTGTGTTCATTCACTATGCCAAGGTTTTTGAATCTGTGGATAAAAACAAACTATGGATAGCATTGAGAAGAATGGGACATGCAGAACAATTCATTGTGCTCCTGAGAAACTTTTACATGGATCAAAAGGAAGCTGTATTGATTGAGCAAAGATATACTGCATGGTTTAAAATAATGAAAGGTGTGCATCAATGTTGCGCCCTTTCATCATACATATGCAATATATATGCTGAAGAAATCATTTACAAAACTGATTTATATGAAAAACTGTTTGACATGAAGATAAAGAAAGACTTATAAACAACGTGAAATAACCAAATAATACAAACCTACTTGCTTAAATTGGGGAAGATTTGAAGCACTTGCTGATAACATCAAGTATTGTAGCACACAGTCCAGGTAAACTAGAGAAACAAATTCATAAACTAATTCATGTGTGAATAAGAAAGAGGTTTTTATACAAGAGCAATTGAATGTTGGGAATACATCCCACCCTGCTATCAGCCCATTTGTTCAATACCAATCTATAAAGTCCCCTTCAGACTCGTAAAACACATGCAGTGATGTCAAATGCAGAATGATCTCAGACCAGTGGATGGGAAATCTTGTGCTTCCAGTGGCATTGGAAGCATCTGAGTGCTGACCTAGGTCTCCATGTGGTTCCTTCAGTACAGGGTACTAGCATAGTTCCAAGTTTCTTGTCAGCTTTAATGTCTCCTAGGGAGTGAGCAGAGAGTGTCTCCCACCTCCAAGCAGGGAAATACCAGAGTTCCCAGAATCCTCAGAGGTCATGCCCACACAGAGACCACATGGCTATGGCCTGATTCACAGGCTAGAATCTACCTATCCCTTCACTTTTAATCCTCTCCAATTGACAAATGACTATATAACAAACACAGATTGCAACCCCATGTAAAGAAGACTGAAATATTTAAAATGGAACCACTAGGTAGTATTATAATAAATGGAAAGCATTAAAATTATCAATAACTATGTTTTCCTTGTATCCACATTCAATACTCATAGAAGCAGAGTAAAGAGATCACATGACACATTGTATTGTGTACATCTATGGATCAAGGTCTCTTAAGAATATTGAAAATTAAAAAAAAATTACTTTAAGGACTAATCAAAGTGGCCTTACCCAAGACTTGTTATTTTTAATTGATATATATATATATATATATAGGAGTTTTACATTGAATTAAGAAAACTGAAGATGAGTGAATGCACTTGTATTGTGATGATACAGAAAACTACTGAAATTATCAGTACTAACTGCTAAAAAGGACAAACAAATGTGTCTTCAAATAAGTTGAACCTGAGTTACCCTTCTAGGCATAGATGGCCAGATTTCATCTTACATACCTTGGGTTTGTTGTCAGGAGACACTAATCCCTAGAAAAAGACAACATGTTTGGTAAATTAGTGGGGCATCAAAAGAGAGGAAGGACCTGAAAATGATGAATCAACTCTGAAGCTACAACTGTGGACTCAAGAATGGGAACAATTGTGAGCACAGCACAGGGCTGAACAAGTTTTCTTCTCTTGTGCACAGGGTTTTCATGGGTTGATACCAAAAGCAACAAGAGAAGTCAGCAGTTTAAGACTCCCAGTTTCTCTGCTGGAAAAAAGATGAACCTTTCTGCTCCCATAAATATTTAAAGCTTTTGAAATAATCAGGATCAGTTCTTCTCTATCCTGTAGATCACTGACTATATAAGTCAGAAACAACTCTATAGCAAAGACTTCAGTTTTGGGTTTAAGCTAATAATCAGTCCACGTGTGTACACATTGGGTTACTATGAGTCAAGATTTATTTAAAGTCAATACATCTTTTTTTTTTTTTTTTGGTTTTGATGTTTTTAAGAATTAGTAAACTTGGGCTGAGCCCTGGTGACATAGTGTTTGTGAGTGGGACTGCGGCCCACAGGGTTGACTGTTCCTATCCAGCAGCAGCTCTCCAGGAACAAGGCTAGTCTTCCTACTCCCACCAAGACAGTGATGACACACACACACAAAAAAGAATTAGTAAATTTTTTCTTAAAGGAAGTTGATGATCCTTTAGTTTTATTGTCAAATTTTAGTCATTCAATTATTATCAGAGTTAGCTATTTATTTTCTAGAGTAACTGATGTCATCAAACAGTAGAATATCCATTCTAAGTTTTTATTGTTCTGTTGTGTGATATAGGCAGAAATAGATAAAATAAAAAATATTTTGGCTTTTGCAATGTAATAATATTTCAACAAAAATGTCTTCTAAAAATCATTTTATTGTCAACTTTACAGTTATAACATTCCATAGTTCAATCACATTGAGCATTTTTGTACCACAATTTCAACCTCAATCAGTTCCAATACATTTCTATCTTCTTGAACTCCTTGATATCAACCCCTCTTTAACACCTCCCTCCCTCACCATGTCATCCAGGAACCCTTATCTATTATTATTATTTTTGCTGCATCTTACACCATTCAAGATACTCATTTACATACAACACTGTCATTCACTTCACTTGAGTCAGATTATACAGTCATCAATGTTGTCAGCTCCCCCTCCCACTTTTCCCTCCCCCATTCCCATACTCTCAGGGAACCATTTCTGAATAGTTATTATTGGCACTCATATATTAAACAATCTTAAATATCTAAATAAACTGAAGTAAGCCAAACAGGATTAATGAAGCAAAACATATAAAAACCATAATGGTAAGGGGAGGAAATATTAGAGAACTGGAGGATAATTATGTGATTCCTCAGTTCCATACCACATCCTGAATTTATCATCCCTTCCATGTGGCCCTTAAGTGATGGACCAACAAATTATCTGACAGGTGGATTTTGATTTTCCACTACATGCACACTCCTTCACATCAATTTGGTTGCTTGTTTTTTAATGTCTTAAACCTTTTCCCATGAATTCATGATCATAGAGACTGGTGTGATTCTTCTATGCGGGATTTGTTGTTTTCCTACTAAATGACCATTACAAGCCTTTAAAAACTCATATTCAGGGGCTGAGCTCCAGTGGCATAAGTGGTTGAGTGCAGGACTGCAGCCGTCGGGCTTGGCGGTTCAAATCCAGCGGCGGCTCTCAGGAGCGGCACTGGGTAGCGCCCACAACCACCAGAGGCAGTGATGCCTCCCCAAAAAAGAACCCATATTCTATGTATTTTAATACATAGACACCATCAGCTTCCTTTATCACTTTTGCTTATGCACCCCTTGCTGTCGTTGGTGACCTTGTCAGGAAGGTATGTATCATAAAAATTATTCTTATTCTGAGGTAAGATTTAAGGAGAGGTCAACGTCCATCCACTTTCTTGTTTCATTTAGATAGATAGGTAAATGATAGATAGATGATAGTTAGATAGATAGATGATAGATAGATAGATAGATAGATAGATGATAGATATAGATAGATGGATAGAAGATTTCTACAAAAATTACTTTGAGAACATTCCCCCTTCTTGAACTCTTTGATATCAGTCACTTCTTACCCACATCACCCCTACAACTCCAGGCCCGCCACCCCTCAACCCTTTTCCCCATCGGGAGTCCTTATCCTAGTGTGATATCTATAGATTGACTTATTCTGGGTTTCATATGCAAAAAAACCATTAAATATACACTTAACAAAAATTTAAGAATGCTACCAACAACTGAAAATCACAACAGAGGTAAACCCTACTGTGAATAACACACACACATACACACACGCACAGCATTTAAAAGCAAATCAAGCACACAGTGAATCAGAGGATGTATCAAGTGATAAGGGTTTACCTATTCCAGTCATATTTATCATTTTAATCCATTAGAGTTGTCTTTTATAAGGAAATCTAACATGATTAGTGAGGTAAAGTACATAAAAAAACCATAATAGGAAGAGATGAAAATATTAAAGAACTGAAAGATAGTTCTGTGGTTCATCAATACCATACCACAACAAGGGTTTATCATCCCTTCTGTGTGGTCCTTCAGTGAGGGGCTGCGATTATCTTTTTAATTATATTGATGTGATAACCTAGTTATTCCCATTTTTCAATTATGGTTAGAGGAAAATCACCAGAGGCTAATTCCCTGTGTAGGTATTTTTTGTTTCCACTGTCATCCATAACCTTCTGAAAATGAGAAACACAAAACTAAAGGTCTGATACTATTCCCTCCTTTGGTTTTTGGATTACATCAATTATAACCGTTGGGTCATGGTTGTTGGTGTGCTTCTTTCACATGGATTTAGTGGACATCTTACTTAGATGGCTGCTAGTTTGGAAAAAGGCCAGTAAAACCTCAGGTGATCTGTCTGCCTCAGGTGATGTCTGATAGTCAGGCACCATCTACTTTCTCCAGCACACTTTTCTGTAGCTTCCATATCTTCTATGTTTTTATGGGGGTGAGTATTGTGTAGGGCTTTATTATAAGATTTAATTTCTCTTATATTGGAGATAGAAATAGGTGCTGAGCCAAAATCTATTCCTAAATCTATGGTTGTTTGTTTTCTAATCATTTTGTTGGGGCTTATGCATTGCTTATCACAATACTTGCAGCCATATACTGGGCCAAACACTTTCGCATGGCTGCTGCTATCATTCTCCAAATATCTTTTTTTCCACTTGAGCCCTTGACATCAGTGTTTCATTCTCTCCCCTCCCTCCCCAATTCCCCCTTCTCCACCAATACTCAATAATTTATAAATTATTATTTTGTCATTTCTTATACTGCCCAATGTCTGCCCTCACCCACTCCTCCGATGTCTGTTCTCCAGATAAGAAGCTATGTGTAGATCCTTGTAATTGGCTCCCCCTCTCTACTTCACCCTTCCCTTCACACATCCAATATCTCCATTCTCACCACTAGTCCTGAGGGGTTCATGTGTCCTGCATTCCACATATTAACAGTTCCAATTTGTACCAGTTGACCTCTTCTAGTCCAGCTGAATTTGTAAGGTAGAATTAGAATCATGATAGATAGGAGAAGAAGCTTTTAAGAAGTAGAGGGGGGATGAGCCCCGGTGGCGTAAGTGGTTGAGTGCGGGACTGCAGCCCGCGGGCTTGGCAGTTCAAATCCAGCGGCGGCTCTCAGGAGCAGCGCTGGGTAGCTCCCACAACTACCAGAGGGCAGTGATGCCCCCCCCCCCAAAAAACAACAACAACAACAACAACAACAACAACAAAGAAGTAGAGGAAAGTTGCATGGCTCATCGCTACCTCACTGCACTCTGGACCATCTTCAATCTGTTTTTTTTAATCTGTATCTGGTTTACCTTTCAGGCATCCTTGTTAATTTATGGTAAATAAGCTTACAGATCATCTCTGGATCATAAGGACCTACTTGCTATAATGTCATTGATTAGGCATGAAACTAATTTTTGAAATATTATTGAGAGAGTAGCTCTTGGCCATGAATCCTGGTTTTTGGAGTCACAGCACCATATATCCTCCACTGAATTATAGCGTATACAACTTACTGCCCTAGCCTCAATAGTATCTTGAACTCAAGCAAAGCATAGGGACAGGATCCTCCATCCTCAAGTTCAAGCAATGTATGCATTTGACTTGACCCACAAGGCTTGGCCCACAGTTGGTGCAGCATACTAGTCAAGCAGTAGCAAGCTGGTCCAATCACCAGGGAGAAAATAAGAGATGGGATGCCGGCTGTCTTTATTTATTTCAGTTGTTGTCCAATCAAGCTGCAACTGGATTAAACTTTGCCCACATGTTTCAATTGGCATATTTGGCACAATAAGCATAACTTTCACGGTTATAGTTATGTTTGCAATACAAATCTGTTTACTTTTAATGTGAATTTTAAACTACACTTTTACATAACTACAAGTAGCCTTATTGCTAATGCTTCTGTTGAATAACTATATAATATTTTGGTTGCTCTAATGACTGACAATTTTCAAAAATAGAACTCTTTATAAAGTTAATGTACAATTGGTATTTGAGTGGATATAGTGTTAAATAATCAAAGTGTAGAAATTTAATGCAAATGAACAATGGTACTTTATTCATGTTGATAGATAAACAATACATAAAATAGGGAGAAATAAGATGAAAACTAAATCTAGGGGATCACAAATAATACTTTTCATTGTTTATATCAAAGTTCATTTTGCACCTGAATGAACAATCTTCTAATACAGCAAAGATAAGGGGATGAGGAGTTGATGAAGTAGGGTACTAAAATTTCATAAGGATTTGTGTAGTTGTCTCTCCTGAGAAATTAGGACATATTACATATGGAAATGCTTGCCTAGTAATTATAACTGCTTCACAGCTCTATAACGAAGCTTAGGTAAGATGACTAAAGCTCTGATTTCTCTTTCTATTTTTAATATATGGGTAACTGTATATTTTGGAAATCTCTTTAATATTTTCTTATACACCTTCCTAATTTTCATTTGCAAAGCAGAATTCACTTTTTAAAAATTACATTTCTTTAAGTGGGAATAAAGGTCTAATTCAGATACACGTTGATTATTCCCTTTGTCATTTTTAATTAAGTACCCATGAGGTACCTGTCCTTCAGTGCATTGATGTTACAGTAATGAAGGGAATCAATCTCTCCACTCACATAAGGTCTTAGACTGAGACAGAAAGGCACATAATAAACAAATGCAAAAGTAAATGCCTACAATAATTTTATTTGTAGCAAGGTCTGATAGTTCAGAAAATCAAAGGTCTGAAATTCAGAAATTATTTCATTGTTCACAGGAAAACATGACACTGACAAATTGCTATGAGACACTAATTTATGAAAGGATTTAACAAAGTCATGCACTGTCTGAAAAGCAAAATTAAGAAAACAAAGCTTTCCAAATATTCAAATAAAGCTTATCATGGTTGATCAACTGAAACTAAAATGAATCGGATTTTTCAAGTTGTGCATTTCCTGGAAAAGTACCTAGAAAATAAAACAATACCCATTGAATAATGAAAGATTTGTAAAAAAAAAATTAGTAAGCCCTCTCAGGTACATCATGTTGGAGATAGGATTATTGTCAGCAATGTAGACAGTAACATTTTTTTTCAAGGCACAGAGAGTTAATATTTTTTAAGCAGAATATCATTGTTCCTGATGTTGCATGGCAAGAGATTTAGTTGCAACTGTAACATTTTTTTTCAAGGCACAGAGAGTTAATATTTTTTAAGCAGAATATCATTGTTCCTGATGTTGCATGGCAAGAGATTTAGTTGCAACTAAGCAGGAACATTGTTCTTTCTAAGAGCAACAGTAAGTTTCTAGCAAAGTATAAAGGAACACCCTTCTCAATGACATACTTCCAGTTTTGAGATGAACTCTGATTTGTTGCAGGTTCCAACTGATCTACAATCTTGATCCATTCATGGTATCCAGTCCAAATTCAGATCAACAAATTTCACATTTTCAATATCCACAATTGCATGATACATTTCCTTTAGATGAGTCACTATAGTTCTCTTCATGTACGTATGTGGGTGTGTACATATAAAGCTTGTTACAATTTTAGCAAAATATTCCATTTTATTCCCTTGCTTGTTAGAAACAATCCACCTTATTCCCTTGTTTATTACTTCAGTAAACAAATACGTAAGGTAAAGAGGTAAAAGAGGAAAGGGCCAAACAACTGGAGGATGACATGGTATCATACATATCAGCTTTGTGTTGTGCCTCATCTTCTGAGATGTTATGAGTGATCTCTGAAAATGTTCAAAGAGCTAAAATTATTGCCAGAAAAATTGATGTACATTCAACAAAAGTGGGAAGTGTCTTTCAAAGACTCATCTTTTCAGATAAGATAAGTCACCTGTTTCAAACATAAAGACTATTTAACAAACATAAATTGGTCAAACTCAGAAAGAGTGAGATTCTATTCCCCCACTGAAAATATGCCTAAGGAGAAATCACACAGCTAGTGATGGTTAGATGAAAGGGGAGATATTGCAAATGATGATGATGATGATGATGATGATGATGTCAATCTGAAGCAATATGAAGTAGTTTAAATAATAGTTTTAATATTGTCAAATATCACTTAATGTTGCTTTTATTAATATTCTAAAGCTCATAGTATAATCTAATTGTATGTATCTCTTTCAATGTTTGTCTTTAAGCATGAGCTGTATGAAATATAAATCTTTTGTATAACACATTTTAAATACTTAAAATGGCCATCAGGACAGTCAACTTTTAAAATTATTTGAACTCCACCACTAGGCACATTCAAATAATCGAAGGTCACCTTATTATAGAAAAAGTATGGATTCCTTATCCAAAAACTGACCTCTCGACAATATACTCAATGACATATGATACAAGTCTAGACATTTTGGTTTCTAAAATCCGTCCTGGATCCATGTTAACTGCAAACATATGTCTTTGTTTTTCCATCAATGCACTGCAATTTCAGCATTCCTATCCATCACCATAATTCAAATGGAATAAGGTTTCTGAGGTCTTACTTATTCATTGTCCAAATTTCACATGAAAATGAAGTGAGTGTTGGCCTGTCTTGGCCTATACATATCTTTGCTCTTGAAAACTTATGGAGGATCTGTACAGCAAATGCACCCACTGTCATTTCTGTCTAGATTACTTGGCTTCTGCTTCAGAGAATTTTGACTGCAGTACTAAGCAAAATGAAATCCTTGATAATTTCAGTGTTTAATTTAGCAAAACATTTTCTCATGGTTCGGTTATGAGAATTTTAGTTTTCTTTACAATTTAGTTTCAATTCACTTAAAGACTAGTCTTTGATTTTTATCAGCAAGTCCTTTGAGTTCTCTTTCAGCAAGCAAGGGTGTGTCTTCTGAAAAGTGCAGGGTAGTAATAATAAGTCTTTCTCTAATCCTGACACCATTCATCTTAATAGGCATATTTTTAGCTTTCCATATTATTTTTTCAGCACAAAGCTTTAGTATATAGGGTGAAAGATTACAACTGTGACACACGCCTTTCCTAATTTTAAATTGTACTGTACTCATTTGTTTTTGTAGGTTCCAGGTGAATATGATGAAGCATTCTGGAAAGCCTTTTTTTTAGACTTATTATTAAGAGTTTCTTTATTATCCACACTGTCAAATGTCTTTGCAGAGCCAAGAAACACAAGTAAACAATTTTCTTGTATTCTCTGGTTTCAATTAAGTTCCACCTGATGCCCTAAATTACCATTCTCTTCATTCCAATCCCTCTTCATCCTAAAAAATAATATTTTTTGGCATCTCTGCTGTGTTAGTCAGGGTAGACTAGATAAACAAATACATAGACACACATATAGATATAAGGAAAAGGTTTGTATCCTAGAGGAATGGGACATTGAGAAAGAATCCCAGCCCTGTCCAGTTCAAAATCATTAATCCATATGCCCGATATCAGTTTATAAAGTGTCCTTCAGGCTTACGAAGTCACAGCCCAGTGGGTGCAGAATCCTGGTGCTGGTAGGGATCTCCCCATGGTTCCTCGCTTCCAGGGCTCAAGGTCCATCAACAACATCCAATGGTGGTAGAAGCAACTTAGCACTGGCAGGAGTCTCCACGTGGCTTCTCCAGTTTCAGAGGTTTGTCCCCATCACGGTAAGGCCATGTGACTTCTCCTCCATATCCTTCAGCTCCTTAGACACTGCCATCTTGTCTTGTCCATAGTTCGTTGTCTTGGAGACTGACTCCCAGCAACTGTGGAGATAGTTTCTCATGTTCATGAGGGAAATATCGTGAGATTTACTAGAAGTCTCAGGAGAAAGCCATGCCCACACGGAGACCTCATTGGCTACTCAATGACTATCTTCAGATTAATAGGCTAGACTCCACCACTACATCTCAATCATGAAATCAGCATAAGCACATGACCGCAGCAACTGCCCTCTAGTGGGAGGAGGAGACCCAGCTTTGCTCCTGGAGAGTTGTTGCTGGATTTGAACCACCAACCCAGTGGGCCACAGTCCTGCAAACAACCACTACACCACTGGGGTTCAGCCCCTAAAAAAGAATCTTTTAAGATCTGTATTGAAGTACAACGCTTTAATTAAAAGGAGAATACTCATATGCCCTCACAAGAGATGAGTTAATATAATTATTATTCAAATCAATGTACCAACAATTACTGACAATGTTGAGGAAATTACAGATATTAACCAACATTTAGAATCCACGTTTTTCCAAGCACAGCTCCATTTTCTTTGTTAACAACCTTAAAACTCCTAACATTAATTATTATCAACACACCTTGACTGTGATTTTGATCCATTTTTTGTTGTAGCATTGAAGAATTCTATGGGAAAATACTAGTTGAAGCACTTACAGATTAATATTGAAGATATTCAATATGGATTATAGTACAATATAAAGAAAAGGAAAATCCTCACAACAAAAACTCAAGAAGCATCATCATGCTAAAATGGAGAAAATCTAACAGTTCTCAATATTTATTTCACTTGAGCTCATGTAGAATTTATATTACTTGGCTTCCATGAAATCTGCAGTACAGAAAACAAAGAGTGTATTTGCATGGATGAAATCAACACCTGAAAAATCTCTTTATATTGTTAAAAAGTGAAAGTGTCACTTTGAGGACAGAGGTAAGCTAGATGCAAACCATAGCACTTTTAATCACTGTATAGGCATTAGAATGTTGAAAAATTAATAAGCAAAATTAAATAAGAAATTATCTGAATGATGGTACTTCTAAAGGAAGAGTTTGTTTTAGAAAGCGAACATCTGGAATCTTTATAGAAGCTGATATGGAAAGACAGTCTTCCTTTTTTTTACTTTTCATGAGGCATTATCTGTCTCAGTAGAAGCATAACATATGTAGTGAAGCAGCAGGTCAACAAAAGAGGGGCAAACCCGCAAGAAGATATACTCACAGAGTGACTGTGAAAAGGGTCTTTAATAGGATTGATTGTAAGGATGGCACAGGGTTTTGTTCAAACACTCATTATAAAGCAGATAAATTGAAGGTATCTTACAGCAGCAACAATTTAGTTGTGGCATTGAATTTTCTCCTCTAGAGAGCACACTAAATTAGGCAACTTATCTGAATTAATGTAATAAGAAGAGCAGGTTTTGTTTTAGTGAAATAAGAATAAACTGCTTGTAAACTCGGGAAATGATAGTTTAGCGTACGTGGTTAAGTTATATCTATCATTGTTTATGGGAAATGAATTGTGAACTATATCAGGACTATTCCAGGACATCAACTTTTTCAGTTGGCACTAAAACAATCAAGAGCTAATAAAAAAGACAGAAGAATGTAAGTATAATTTTTATATGTATTTGAAGATAAAAATAAAAGACTGAAGATTGATTAAGTGAGAATTATATGTACAAAAATTAATAAAGAATGATAACCAAATTTTATGTTTAAAGCAGCTGATTGAATGGTATTTATATTTTTTAAATGTGGAAAAGAGTATAGTAATCCAGTTGGAAAATTCTAGTCTATTGTGAGTTGCAACTAAGACTGCCACTATTTTTCCCATTAAACAATGCTTTGATGTTATCATTTATTTATACTCATTGGAATATATATATCAAAAATGTGTATCATATGCTGTTTCTCAACAATTCCAAGTTCCATGAGAGCCATGTAAACAGGGTACAATGTCTCTACCACCTCAGCAAAGAATAACATTTGCATTGTCCTTTAGGATTAGAAAACTATTGTCAGTATCTATATTCATAGTAAAACCAAGTGAAAGAGTACAGGGACGTCTTTGAAAGGAGTAGCTCTCTAGTCTAGAAACAATACATTTCATATTTTGAAACACTTTGGTATAAGTAAAATAATACAGAAGCAAAAACAAAAGCCATGAAATCAAAGAAAAGCTTCCTACTTTGTCTGGCAGCGAGGGGCCTGCAGAGGTCCCTGTCCCACTGCAGAAGGGCACTGGAGAGATCCTCTGCTGTCTGTGAGAGCTGAGAAGAAGGTGACACTGCAGGGCCTTCAGGGACTCACCAGGGCAGGCTGCCCTGTGTCAAAGCAGCTTCCTGCAATGCGCATTTCAGGAACTCCATCTGTTGTTGAGTTCCAAAAAAATCACATTACCATAGTGACCCAATGAGGCGATCACTTGAATAAAAAGATCAGACTACGTTCATTAGGAACTCCATCTGACTAGCCCGAGAAGGACAGTTGACCAGCAAGAGCCATCTGTGTGACAAGGGGTTTTCACGAAGCCGCAGGATTTGCACCACTGCCCAATTAAAATGATCCAAGGGCTCTTGTACTCCCTCCAGTTTATTTAGTTAGTTTAGTTAGTGTAAATACAATCCATCTTATTGAAGTGCTTCATATATTTATCAATACATGTCTTAATTGTTTTAACAAGGTTCAAGCAAGAGGTTCAAATTACATTAATAGAGTTATTACAATAATTACAGTATTATCCAACTTCGAGTCAAATTGATCCCTCCAGCTTTTTGTGTGTGATTTTATAAGATTGACAGGGAATAGTAATTAGTAAAGTAGAAGGGAAGACAAAGAATGCTGAAATCATTTGTATTTGCTTCCTCTATTTTATGGCTTTTTCTGACCTGTGATATATTTTAATTTTCAGAGTCCACATGGATGCAATGTGTGATTAATATTGTTAGATAAATTAGTACAAATGCTTCTTATAACTGGATTGAGTTGAACACTGAATAAACAGCCTTTGTGGCTGCCCAGTGTTCCATTAGCTGGCTTTTGTACAAGATGCCCTAATAAAATAATTGCAAAACTGGAAAGTGAATACTTTGCAATACTTTACAAGTAGGCATAGTGAAGATTTAATTTCAAATCCTAGGTTTAAGATTAGTAGGAAAGCATAACCTGCTTTTGACAATAAATTTATTTTATGTATCTAAAATTAGTGTCTAAGGAAATAATTTATAAGTCATGTATTTGTTGATTCTAGTCTGCAGTGAGTTGCTTCCAACTTGTGGCAATCCCATGAGTATAGTATGAGACTTCTCCACAGTTTTTGTTTTGTTTGTTTTGAAATGTGACCACTGAAAAGAAGATTGACAGGTCTTTCTCCTGAGGAACCTAAGTGTGGGATCAATTAGCTAGTCTTTAGCTGGTTGTTGTGCTCTTAAATACACACGCAGGGAGTCTCTTGTGCATTATAAAAACAGAAAAAATAAAACAACCAAAACTACACATCGTAAGTCACAATTCCTTAACACGTAGCAACTTTTTCTTAAAGAAAGTATTTTGTATATGGAAAATTGCATAAAAGCATAACATATAGCAATGAATATATATTATTAAACTTATTTCTCTTTTGAACATTAACAATAGTGTTTTGAATTGTGTTCCTCCAAAAATCATGTCTACTTGGAACCCCAGAAGAGTCTTGGTGGCAAACTGAGTTATATGTGTGTTAGTCCAGGTAGACTAGAGAAACAAATTCATAGATATGCATATGTGTATAGTTAAGAGTTTTATATAAAAGATCAATCAAATATTAGGAAATTTTCCCAGACAAGTCCAGATCAAGTCCATATGTTTGATATTAGCTCATATGCCCAATACAAATCTATAAATTCCTCTTCAGACTCAAAAAAACCATGCAATGACAGGTGCAGGAAGATGACAGATCATGGCGTGGCAAGTCTTGTGGATCAGGGGTGGTGTAAGCATCTCAGCATTGGCAGTCTATGTGTTTCCTCAACCGCAGGACACTAGGGTAACCTTCCCACGAGTTTTTCAGCTACTATGTCTCCCAGAGAGTGAGTCAGGAGAGGGAATGTCTCCCGCCTCCATGTAGGAATATAGGAGTTCCCAGAATCCTCAGGACAAAGCCATGCCTACACAAAGGCCTCATTGACTATGACCTGATTGATAGTCTACACTTCACCTTTTCATTGGTAATCCTCTCAAATTGACAAATGATTATAGCACTACCTCAGATGTTTACCTTCTAACTGTAAGGTTGGAAGCTCACCTCCAGCAAACACTACTCTGGAAAAAATTGAGACTTTCTGTTTCTGTGAAAATCTACACTCTCAGCAGCTATCAAAGGCTTTCATGTAGGTTTGTTATGAATGAGAAAAGATAACGTTTTAATGTGCTTTTTTTTAGATTGGAACCTCAAAATATAAATACTATTAGTTTTTGCTGGTGTAAACAGTTGTTAAAATGAGATTCTTTGGAAGCAATAATTTCCCTAGTTACTATCATTTAGAAAGTTGGAAAAAGTAAAAAATCAATTACAAAAACTGATTAATTAATTAGTTCAGGGTGTAATTCTCAGGCTATTCCATGTCATATAAATTACATAAAATATACACGAAATCTAAGACAATTTTCAAGGAAGAAATGAATGCAATTAATTTTCCAACTACTGTGGCAAAAAAATTACTCTTTTCATTTACTTTACAAGAACTTCCTAATGCTATTGACATAATTAAGCAGCGTGAATAGCAACATGCAAGCTGGGTATGAACAATCTAAACACTAATTTGGTGTCTTGTCTGGTAAAGAGAGAGTCAAACACACACATTGAAAGTAAATGGATGTGGATGTTGTGACAGTTCTATGTCGGGCTGAAATCCAAAATACATTTCAGACTGATACATTGGCATGCTGCAGGAATGAGAATCTTGTAAAAAGCATTTTTTTTGCAGAAAAAAATCACAAAATTACAGTTTGGTTTCAAGGCACATTTATATATCTCAAAGGCTAATTATGAAAGGTATATCTCTAGAGAGTTTTGGAAAGACACAAAGAAATAAACCAATAGAAATAAAATGGTGACTATATTTTGGTTCCTATAATGTTGTATATAAGTCTATCTCCTTGAATGTGGGTTGAATCTAATTCTATCCCTATCACATCGCATGCATGAAAAACCTCTTGCAACTTTCCTCTAGGGTCTAGTTCTTTCATGCCTCCTCCCTCCCACTATCATGACTCCACTTCTACCTTACAAATCAGGCTACTCTAGAGCATGTACATGGGTACAAATATGAGCTGGAGACCTAGGGAATCCAGGACAGATAAACCCCTCATGACCAGTGTAATAGGTGGCCATACCAGGAGGGGAAGAGGAAGGTGGGGGAGAGATGGGGAACCGATCATAATGATCTACTGTACCCCCTCCCTGGAATGGACAACAGAAAAGTAGGTGAAAGGAGACATCAGTCAGTATAAGACATGAAAATATAATAATAATTTATCAATTATTAAGTGTTTTTCAGAGAGGGAGTGTAGGAGAAGGAGGGTGGGAATGAGAAACTGATACTAAGGGCTCAAGTTGCAACTCTATGTTCTGAAAATAATGATGACAACAAATATACAATTGTGCTGCACACAATGAATGGACATAGGGGTTGTAATAAGAGTTGTATGATTCCCCAGTAAAGAGACTTAAAAAAAGAAAAACAACACTTCAAAGATTAAGTTGCACAGTCCATTGTGACTTACATCTTGTTCTTCTTCCCTCTCTTTCTAGCAGCCTCACACCTAGGAAATGTCAACTTTTATGTTCTCAGTGGCCCCAAACATTAATATGACAGAGGGCTGACACCACCTGCTAGGATCTGAAGTGTGTAACTAGCTTCACAGCCATGGGAAAGAGCTTAGACATGTCCTGTGTAGATTCCTAACACAAATGCACAAAAGGTCCACATCTTGAGAATGGCACTCAGTCAAAAACAAACAACCAAGTCAGACCTTTTAGCTCTGGCTTTGAAATAGCAAGTGCTGGTGCATTTAATGACTGTTCTTGGTGGGTCATTCATTACCAGAAATAAAGAAATAATACACATTATTTCTGGCAACAATTCTGCTAAACATTTAGCAGCAATTAACTTTAAAAACGTGTGCTTAATGGAGTCTCTGTGTAGTACAAAGAGGTCCTGGTTGTATAATGGTTACCCATTAGGCTGTTGACCATAATTTTAGCAGTTCAAAAATGCCATCTACTGCTTGGGAAAGAAATGAGGTGTTCTCTGAAGTGCTACTACAGTCTGGAAGCCCACAGGGACAATTTTTTCCTACTTTGTACAGCGTTAATCAGAGTTGTAGGATTCACTTTAGAGCAGTGTGTTTGTGTGGGGCTGGGGTTGGTGGCCCAAGTGGTCAAATTGTTCAGTGGTTGCCAGTAGGTCAGAGGTTACCCTCCAGGGTTGGTGGCCCAAGTGGTCAAATTGCTCAGCTGTTGCCAATAGGTCAGAAGTCACACTCCACCCTGAGGCAACTCCAAATTACATCCTCAGAATTTTACCCCTATTCCTGAAAACCTTATGGATCACAGTTCTGCTCTGATTCACATGACATCACTCTAAGTTGCAATGGCCTCTACAATGGATTCATAATTAATTGTAAATTAGAATATTTTAAATTATCTTCACAAAAGTATGCACATGAAAATCATAAGAATGTATAAAACTTATGTTTGTACTATATTTTCCTTTTCAAGGATAAAATATAAAAAACTAATTCAACTACTGTTCTAAAGAAAACTAGAAAATCACTTTCCTCCATAAGTTAATCAGTAAATAATTATTGGGGACATTAGAACATAATCATGCATTTAAAATTTTAAATTTAATATTGAAGAGAGTTGTTCTACACTAATCTATTCCTATTTTTGCTACAGACCTTAATATACATAAATTCTAAAGTTATAGAACTGAAATAATTGATAATTACTGAGACTATAGAATTTGCAGAATTCCTTTGTTTTGTTACACTCCACTTCAGCAATGCTTACTCTAAGATAATTGTGAGTGAAGAATCAATATGGACAAATAACATCTCTAGCTTTATGGCCAGAGTTTTATATCTGAGGTCTCTTGCTTATTCAATAAATGTTAACTCATTATCAGTGGTTCATTCAACACTGCTAAGCTTTGGAAGAGAAGCAGATAGTTCTAATTTTCATGTTTTAAACACAGAGTTGTTTAGTGCTAACTATTTTTGCTTATTGTCATTTTTCTGTTTGCCCTAAAACTTTAGCGGTCGGCATCTAGCAACTGTGCATAATAAATATAACTTCTAAGTAGGTGAGAATGTGCTAGAGAACAAGGAAGTAATATGATAGACTCACAAATTCTGAAGCAGGATCCAAATCTAAATCTTAGAAGGCTGTTAGTAAATCAAAAGTTGGACGGGAGATTGAGAAAATAGTTGTTTCTACCCCACATGTGAACCAGGGCAAGAGAAACCTCTATATTAAAGTATCAAAACAGGGAGAAGAAAATAAAAGGTTCTCAATATTTGCATCAATTATAATGTGTTGCAAATGAATTATTTCAAATGGATGTTTTTAATCATGGATGCTTTCTATGAAAGAAAGATCTGGCAATCTTATCCTACAAAGATTAAAGCCATAAAGAGCCTACGTGGAGCCACATGATGGCAGCTACTATATAAAGATTCTAACCATTCAAGGACTCTGTTGCTAACTGAAGCACTGTAAGTTCACGTCAACCTAAAAATAACCTAGCATAAAGAATTGGCAAATTGCTTTTTAAAAAATCAACCATGGAAAACTCTATGAAATATAGTTGGTTGCTATTTTCTGACACACATGAGGTTTCCAAAAATTTGAATCTTTTCAATGACAACTGCTTTTTTAGTTCAATTGTGCTTTATTTTACCTACCATAAAAATACACCAGAAAACTATTTCCAAGTCATATTTGACTTCATAACCATCTAGTTGAGGAAATCTGTGAGAGTAGCCAACCCCCCACAACTAATCACGGTTTGGGTAGGTGCAATGGTATGCTTAAGACATATAAAGATTATAGTGAGCTGAGCCCAGGTGGCGTAGTGGTTGTGCACAGGACTGCGGCCCACTGGGATGGAGGTTCAATTCTGGCTCCCAGGAGCAAAGGCTGGGCCTCCTACTCCCACCACCTGAGGGCAGTGATGCCTTAAAAAAAAAAGATTATAGTAAGGTCACAGAAAAATTGGAGAGATGTCAGAGAGTAAAATAAAGAAGTCAGATACATTTCATGGTAGCATGCTCACCTCAGTTCTTTTTGGTGGTACACATAGAGGTGGGAGACAAGAGGAGGGAAGAAGAGAGCTCTAGTGAGGTCCTATTTCTAACCAAAGCTTACATATCTTTGGGGGCATGCAAACCTCATGATTATGAATAATAACCTTTGCCATGGGAGGGGATTGTAACATAAACAACGCAAACAGTAAGAGGGTGATGACGTAGGGTGTACACACGATAGTCAAGGGAAGGAATAGGGCTTCGTATATGGCAAGATGGGCAGAGGCTAGACTGATATAGTAGCCTAACCTTAGTCATCCGTGAGTGGTTCTGGGTTCACCTTAGGGCACTCCTTCAAGAGAACCATATCAGAAAGGAGTGGGACCTACTTAGGTGAGTTAGACTACTGGTTTCTCTCCATACCCTTAAGGAGAATAACCTCTGACCTACTTTCATTGCCCTCCTAGTGTACAGTCATTTACCATGTGTAGCAAGCAGCATGTTGGATTTGACATATTTGGGAAGAGAAAACTTGAGAGGAAGTTTTCTGTACTCCACAAAAACTATTAATAACAGAAGAATTACTGATAAAATGCATTTTACAGTTAGGTTAAACTACAAAATCAAGTTATAAAATAAACTGTATTTTGGATTATATATCATTACATTGCTACATCTCAGTCAGAGAGTACTGAATTGAAAAATGAAAATTGACATCACAAAGATGTTTCATATGAATGTTGAATTACTGTTCTGAGGTTGGATGGTTCCAGCCCAACTCCACAACCAAATTGTTATATCTTTACGCCTTAGAATGTTTTATAATTTTATCCAATTAGCATGCAATATCTAGTTGTTCTTAAAATAGTAAATATTTATATAGTCCACAATTTCTGTGAGGGAACATTCCGAGGAATGATAATAGTACAGAATATTCAGATGGCAATAAATATGGCTCATAATAACTCAACTATGTGTCAAGGAATAATTTATACAAGCATGTATATTTAAAACATACCCCTTTCTACATGAATGATTTAAATCAAATATTTTCAGTTTAAGTTCATCTAAGTTAGCGTATGAACTTGTAAAAATAAATGCATCAATAGATCTAATTAAAATTCCATTTAAATACAAAAAATAGTTGGTAATTAAGCTCTTTGGAGAAGATTTTTTTATCTCGGTTTTATAAAGATGTTTTTGCTGATGTTGTTTTTAAAATTATCTGCTAAGTTGTTTTTCAATATTTACTTTTATTTTCTTAATGCATCTATAGGCAACAACACCCACACAATGGTCTGAGTCAGTAGCATGATTTTAAAACCATATCTCTATTATAGTTGAATCATTTAAAATACAATATTCTGGGGTTTATGTCTGTGGAAAAAATATAAACCAATAGAGAATCTGCAGGAAGTCATGAGTAGAGAAAATGGGATGCTGACTGTCTTTGTTAAGCACTCTAAATGTGTTTACTAGCTTTATTTATGTTATTGTCCCTTCCATGCTGTGAAATTGTGTAGGCATTTCATAGAAGTCAAGGGCAAAATCCAGAACCTTGATGCCGAACTCACTAAGGCCAAGGGTGAAGAAACAAGAAGCAAAAGCCTGTGCTGCGCTGTGCTGAGGGGGGAAATGTGACTTTCTTTGTTTTGCTACTCTTCCCTTCAACAATGCTTACTCTAAGATAATAGTGAGTGGAGAGTCGATATAAGCCAAAAACATCTCTAACTTCTTGATTTGAATTTTATCTAAGATCGCTCTTTCAAGTATTCAATAAAAACTACCTCAGTGCCAACTGTTTGTTCAACACGGAGCCAAGCTCTGGAAGAGAAGCAAATTGATTTGAATTTTAAGCATTACGCACAGAGTTGTTTACTACTATTTTGGGCTATTGCTATTGTTTTGTTGTCCTCTAAAACTCCAGCAGTAAGACTCTGGTAATTGAGCATGTAAACTAAGTTGGAGCTAAGCATTTCTTCAATAGAAAATATAGATCTTTAGTTCTGCAAACAAAATGGGGAGTTAGCTTCTAGTAACCCAAAGTCAACAGGACAGGATAAAAGGACAAAAACAAAGCCCAATACCCGACACTGCTTCAGGAAAGGAGGTGTGTCGTACCCATGTCAGAAGCTGACTTCTGTAACAGGACAGCAAGCAGCATGAAACTCGGAAGGTAAGAAAAGCAAAGTATTCTTCTGAGCACCAGGAATGTCATAACGCTTACAGAATTAGATTAGCAACCTAGACGCAAAAGCTCCAAATGACTTCTGATTCCTTCAAAAACTCTGAATCACAGATAGATTAGAATGTATAAATCCCTTTTTTTCTATATGCAATCAATAAAATTATAAATTATTAGTTTTTCAAAATTATATTATCTAGTTAAGTTTACATATGGATTTGAATGCTCAGTGTGTGTATGTCTGTGTGTGATGAATGTGACTGTGTGTGGCAGTCACTAATCTGTGTCAATTTTAGCACTGGGAGTGCAGGGTTGGAGTCTGGCCTGTTACTCTGGAGACAGCTATTGAGTAGCCAATGAAGGCTCCATGTGGGCATAGCTTTCTCCTGAGACTTCTGGGAAATATCGCGGGATTTCCCTCTTGGAGATGAGAAACTATCTCCCCAGTTGTTGGGAGTCAGTCTCAGAGACAACGAAGTATGCACAAGACAAGATGGCAGTGTCTGAGGAGCTGAAGGAGCTAGAGGAGAAGCCAATCTGGTTTATCCTTATGGAACTAGACCTCTGAAGCAGGCAAAGCCACATGGAGACCCCTGCCAGCACTGTGTTGCCTTTACCACCATGCTGATGATCACTTCAGACCCTGAGCCCTGAAGCGAGGAGTCATGTGGAGAATCCTTCCAGCACCAGGATTCTGCACCCATTGATCTGTGACTTAGTGAGTCAGAAGGAGACTTTATAGACTGGCATCAGGCATATGGGCTAATATCGGATGTATGGCTTTGAACTGGACTGTGCCGGGATGTTTTCTCAATGTCCCATTCCTCTTGTATATAAGTCTTTTCCTTTTATCCATATGTGTGTCTGTAATTTTGTTTCTCCAGTTTACCTGGGCTAAAACAGGAGGAGCCATGGGAAGACACCTGCAGCACAGGGATGCTTCTGCTTCTACTGCTGGATACACAAGACAGCGATCTTTTTGTCAGTGATCCTCTCAGGAAGGTGGACATGTGGAGGTCATCAACCAGACTTTGAACTATTTGCAGGTTTTTCTTTTGATACTATTATTGCTATTATTATTATTATTACTCATTTATATATTTTTCCTGACGTTGGGTCTTTTGTTGTTGTTGTCATCTTTTTGGATTTTTTTTGTCACTTCATCTGGTGACATCTAGCTTATTTTTTGTACATGCCATTACCTCTGCAAGTCTATCTAGATAACATGGACTGGATGAATACTCACCAGCAGAAAACAATTGAGCTGATGCTTCTGGGGTATTATGGGAGATGTGGAGACGGGGGAAGGGAGGTGGTGTTTTTCAATCCAGGAACAAGGAAACAAGAGATACAAAATCAGAGTCAAGGCAGGTGTGAGAGGCCTGATAGGGATTGATCAAGAGTAATATAACAGAGAGAAAATACTGAAACCCAAATGGAGGCTGAGCATGATAGTGGCACAAGAAGAAAGTAAAAGGAAATAGAGGAAAGGACTGAGGGGTAAAGGGCACTTATGGAGGTCTAAGTACAGGCATGTATATAGGTGAACATATTTATATATGATGATATAGAAATAGATCTAAATGCATATAGTTACAGGATTAATATCAACACAACAGATGTGCATTGATCCTCTCCTCAAGTACTTCTTCAGTGCAAGAATATTTTGTTCTTTTAAATTGGCATTCCATGATTCTCACCTTCCTGATAAGATCACTAAAGATGAAGCTGTGCATAGGTAAATGTTGTGAAGAAAGCCAATAGTGCCTGGCTATCAAAAGATGTAGTGTCTGGGTTCAGAAAGGCTTGAAAATAGACAAGCAGCTATCTATCTCAGAAGAAACAGCACCAACATGGAACAAGCACACCAGGATGTATGCTTATGTAGTTTTCAAGGAATCAGTTATCAGGCTTCAAAGAATTAGAAAGCATAACACTGAATAATTACTTTTAAGAATATTATTTTTTAATTTTATCTGATATACTAATTATTTTCAAAAATACAAAATATCTAGTATGTAAAAAACTTTTAAATTTTATTTTGAGCTCTTATATTTTCCTAATTACTGTGTACTAGTAGTTCAACAACTTCAACATGAAATAACCCTATGAAAAGAGCATTATGTATCCTGTTACAAGTTAAATTACTATATCCTGGTAAAACTTTCTCTCTTGAATTCTCTTGACTTCTCAGTAACATCAAGTTTGGCAGGGAACTTGTGTAGATATTGGTAGAAGGCACAGAGAACACATACAACTTTTTCTGATGATACAGGGGAAAAGGACGATCCATCCCCACAGCAGAGGAAGGCTGATTGCCACACAAGTTGAGCCAGCCATGCCTCCATCCTCTGCCTTTCTTTCCTTATCTTGTTGCAAAAGATCTTCCCATGACACCTTAGCTTGCTGCTGGGTTTGAAAATTTATTTCAATAGCCACACAAAATCCGTAAGCACTGCTCAGGGTTATGAGATTTTATTAGGGAAGTTAACAAGAGATTACAGATCAAGATTATTAAACTTGAAGGACTCCATCCTTTGTCTGCAGCTATAATTCTCCTCAGTGATATTGAAGTGTCTTTTTCTACTCCTTGCTGTCCCTAAGCCTCTGCCTGCCTTCCTGAGGTCTCACTTGGTTTCCATCACACTTTGATCTCCAGTCATTCTGTGGAATAAAACTGCTTGATGAAAAATCTCTACCATAGTGACTACAAGGACATGGTAAAACTTCACCTATGAATTACCAATACTGTAGCTCTTTATAGGAGTAGAAAGCCCACTCTCTCCCCCGGAGATTCTGGTGGTTTTGAACGGCCAACCTTACTTGTAGACTGCAGCCCAATTCTTAACTTCTTAGTAAAGCTATCAATAAGAGAGCTAAAGTCATTCATATATATTTGGTGACAATGAAACATAAACAGAACAGCACTGGTGCTGTTCATAACGGGAACTGGTGTTTTGCTGAACACAAGCAATTCCACAGAGCACACATCAGGCACAACTACTGTGTGCTGATGCTAATCAAGACAAAAATCTCTCGCATTATAGCAGCTCTCAATGGGAGGAACTCTTTTAACCACAAGAGAGAGCAAATATCTCCCTCTCCTGGCAAAATATAGATGTGCCCCTTCTTTAGTAATTACTGCTTTAATATACCTATTCCCTTTCTGCTCTCATTCTAGATAAAAAATCAAGACACATAAAGTTTCTTCTAGTTCCTGATGCCGTCCTCCCCCCAACTATCATGGTCCCAACTCTACCCTACAAATCCAGATGGACTGGAGAAGGTACACTGGTGGTGAGGGGAGCTGGAAGCATGGGGAAACCAGGATGGATGAGTCCCTTCGAGCTAGTAGTGATTGAACCTGCTGGATGGATGGAGAGACGGAACCAACTGCAAGGATATGCACATAAGCTTCTTTTTGCAGGGCATGCATCAGGGTTGGGGGAGAGGTCGGACAGTGTAAGATGTGACAGAACAGCAACAATTTATAAAGTATTAAGGGTTGATGGGAAGGGGAAAGCAGAGGAAGAGGGGAAAGGATGGAAAAACTGATATTAAGGGCTCAAGGGGAAAGGCGGATGCTTGGAGAATGATATGGACGTGTGACACGTGGACATGTGAAGGTGCTTGGCACAGTATGTTTAGTTATGTATTGTGAAAAACGATGTACAAGCCTCCAATAAAATAATTTTTAATTAGAAAAATCAAGACAAAATCATGGAATTGCTTTCATTTTCTGCAAATGCTTGATGATAAGAAAAAATGGACTTCTTTGAAATTCACTCCAAATCGACTCTCTCATATTCTACAGCAATCCTGTCCTAGCATCAAACTTCCCCATGGTTTACGTTCTCCCCATGAATAGAGATAATAAATCTAGCCTTTTCATTTTCTTTCAATGATAAATCTACACCCAAAATTTTAAAGCTTTTCTTTCTGCAACTTTTGACTATATTTAAAACTCTTAATTGTTTTGCAATTAACTACATTTCCAAATCTAAGAGAAGACCATCATTACTTATGGAACAGGAAAATTGATTCTGAGAAAAATGTAACATACCTGAAATGAGGCATTCATTGGTTTGCCCTGTATGCACTATAAACTAATTCCGTCTTCTGTTTGAGAAAGGCAATCATATTCTCCAATGACTATTTACATGAGTCATAACTAGATTCTCAGCATTGCTTGTTAATGATAGTTTTCCTTTATTAAGCATAACACTTCATGTGGCAAAATCAATCAATCAAAAAAGATAAACAAATTTTGTTCCATAAATATTTCTTGGCTATAAACTTCTATGGAAACGAGGTCTTTCTCTTTTCATTTAGTGATCAAGCATTTAACCAAAGTTCATTCATCTCAAGCTCTTAAGAAAATGCATGGTGATGCATTGGTCCGAAAATTTTGTTCTTTACACCTCACACTCCTCAGCTATTGACCTCAGGGTATCCCTTCAGGAGGATGAGGGCATTAAAGGATCGATTTTAAAAACTGATGTCTGACAGTGTGTACTTTTCACACTTCCTGTAGCTGCCCTGCAAATCATTTCCTGAGATTGCATATGAGTGGTTGCAAATCATTATTACATATTGCAACTAAAAATGAAGCAGTGTTTGGAATTAGGTAAATGACCTACATAAAACCTCTTTGAATTACCATGTTAAGAAGCAAGAATAGGTGGACCTTGGATAGTCCTTAGAGGACTAAAGTTCTTCCAGTCAAGGCATGGTATTTTACATCATATGCATGTGAAAATTGGACAATAAATAAGACCAGAAAGTTGGATCCTGTGTCAGAGAGGGTTCTCTAGAGAAATAATACCAGGATACTAGCAATTTTCTTTATACATTTATATAGAAAGAAGAATATATAAGATAAGAAAGAAACACTTAAGTAATCTATAAAGCAGTACAGATTGCTTGGTGCAACTCACTTACTTGAGACAGTGAGAAGACTGGCAGTGGCAGTGGCAGGGCCACTGAGTAGACCTCTGTAGAGGAATTCAGGCTATCTGGTCACAGGCAGCAAACAGCAGTGCAGGTCACCAACAGTCAGCCAGATGACAGATTCCAACAGTCCCCAGCTCAAGAGATGCATATCCCAGGAGGGTGGAGCAGTAGGGCTTGAAGGAACCTCAACTCACAGCTCCATAGTCCATGATTAGTTGTCCCACGGGTAGTGTTGCTCAGAGGTCGAGGCACAGGACAAACAAAGCAGCTATCTGGTTTGAAGATCCGAAAACAAGAGAGAGAGTGAGGGTGAGACTCGCTGAGCCCTTCCTATCTCTGCCCTTCAACTCATCCCGTGTATTCATCGGTCATGCCGTCACAACAGACCCACCAACCTTCTGTGGCCATGTTGGCATAACAAACCTGCCTATCACAGATACTGACTTAAGAAAACCAAGGAAAAGGCTATGCATTTGAGTTTTGATGCTAGTAATAAATATTGAAAGCATCATGGACTATTAAAAGGACTAACCTATCTGTCTTGGAAAGAACTGCCTGTAGTTCTCAGTAGAGGCAAGGCTGGCAAAATATCAACTTACATATTTTAGACATATAGGCAGAAGGTAACCAGTTCTGGTTACTAGTAGAGGTTGTTCTTGATGAAGCAAAAGGGCAGAGGAAAAGACCCTCGGCAAGATGGCTTGACATGGTGGCTGCGGCAATGGACTTGGGCATAGAAACAATTGTGAGGGTGGCGATGTCCACACAAAGTTTCTCTCTCTTATGCATAGAATCTCATTGGTTCAGAGCTGACTCGATGGCAGTAAACAAAAAGAACAATTTATGCATTTGAATTCAGGTGTTAGCAAAGATATTCAAATTACTAAGAACTGCCAAGAAAACAAACAAATCTGTCTTGAAAGAAATACAACCAGAATGCTCCTTTGAAGTGAAGGCGGTGATACTTCTAACTTAATTTGGACACCTTGCTTAGTGAAATAGAGGATTCAGGAAATGTGTAAGATGGTGAAGGAGATGGATACACAACAATGGCTACAACAGTGAGTTCAAACATAGTAACAGTGAAGATGGCAAAGTATGGACCAATGGCTCCTTCTATAAACGTGGGATCACTATGTGTCCAAATCAATTCACTAAACCAGGATAGCAACACAAGCTATCATTCATAATAAATTATCTAGTCAATAACTGACTTAAAATAAGAAAATAATTGAAAAATATTAGGAAATGATGAAAATTTAGTATATCAACATACATTGCTATATTGAAATAACTATTTTTTTACTTATTTTCAAGAAAGATGTTGTTTTTGCATTATAAGGCTTTCCTCTTATTTTTCTCTGTAAAGCTGCAATTATCCTGCAACTCCTTGAATTTATACTAATTTTTACTTATATCAAGAGAAGAGTTGTTGATCTGCTACTTATTTTCTTTGTCAATCTTTATATCATTGAGATTAAGCATTACTCAATCTTAGGAGCAATTTGAATTCTGTTTACATGACTCCAAATTAAATTTTCCTGAGTATAGAAATAATCAAAAGTTAGAGAGTAGAGGGTTCTAAGCTATGACTAAAAAGGAAATATGAATCTAAACTCTTTGTTGAAACTTGAAATCTTGAAAATACTTGAAAACTACATAACACCGTGTGCAAAATTACTTCAATAATCTATCAATGTCTTTTTGAAGTTTATATTATTTACAATTTGCATTACAGCAAAGGAAAACCTTTTTGAGAGGTTACAGAAAGCACCCATAATATATAAACACAGAGACTCATACACAAATACTCTTACACACAGTTATATATAAGCATAGACACTAACAAATAATTCAGCATATTATGCCTAGAGGTTATGAAAATATTTGGGAAAAACATTGGAAAGTGTTTATTAAGATCAAATGGTAAAAGAGAAAAAGAAAGGGAAAAGGAAGTTGATAGGGTCAGAAACATATTTATTGTTCTCTGACTAGGGTCTGTTGTAACAGTAAACTTCATTCATAAAATCCCATGAATTACCTATTCTTATTCCTGTTTCACATTTAAGAAATCTGAAAACTACTGAAGATAAACAATAGTCAAAATATCACAGAGACTGTTATTCTCACTACCTTGCTGCTTCTAAAACCTGCTTCAAAGTTGTATATTGTTCATCTAATTGTTGTTCAATTTCATATTTGAATTTCTTTTTTTTTTGGGGGGGGGGGCACTACTACCCTGTCGTGGTCATGGGAGCTGCCCAGTGCTGATCCAGAGAGCCGCCGCTGAACTGCCACCAAGCCCACTGGCCACTGTCTCGCACTCAACCACTTATGCCACTGGGGCTCAGACCCATATTTGAATTTTTAAGACTTTGTTTCATGACTATTAGTTGAGTTTTATTTTCTTATTTTGGGCATAATTTTGTAAACTTCTGTCAAAACACATTTGCCTAACATATTTGTCCACAACCCTCTTCTGCTTCCAACTATTTGCAATGTATTAAAATTTTTCCTGCAACCCTGGAGTTAGCTGCCATTTGAACTGCTACTTTAAAAGTTAATATGGGAATGGCCTCGTATTTTTCCTCATTCTCAAACCAATCAAACCAGCTCTCTCCATAGACTGTTCTCTTTTCCGAGGTAACCATTTCACAAAGATTAAGATTCATACTTTTTTTGGTATGTTGGCATTTATTCCTTCTAACTACCTTAGGCAATTTGTTGAGAGTAAAAAAATCATTTAAGATATCAAATTCTTCTTTTCTCTTTGTTTTTATAACTGGAAATTAAAATCCATCACACACATTATCAAAAGTAAAGAAGTAGAAGCTTTTAGAATATGTTTTTATATCTTTTATGATTCATTCTCCTCTGGAAGGTCAGACTACATAGTCCAAATATACTACATATAAGTAAGAATGTCTGTTAAAACAAAGAATCAAACAAAAAAACTGTCAAACTTGTGTACCTTACTATAAAGTTTGACCTGACATGTAGATTTATCTTGACTCAGTTTTCCAAAACTCTATAGAAGTCTTTTTTTTTTTTACAAAAGTGACCTATTGTATTCTTCTGACAATTTATCACTGACTTTAGACTCTCTCACATCCATAGGTGTGAGTATGTCCTCTCATGAATGAAACACTTCCCAATGAGAAAAATTTAGGATGTTTCCAAAGAAGATGGTAGCTAACATGTGCATGCATTATCCTGTTAAGCATAGCCCTCTGAAGTGAACAAATAGCATTGACTGCATTACAGACCTTTAGTATTTAGATAGATTGCTAATCTTACCAAATTCTAACTGGTTCTTTTGCTCCTCGCCCCTTTAGATGCATCTTCCCCATGATTATATTTGATTGCACTTTCCATGAAAATATGCAAAATCATAAGTGTGTGGGATAGTTTGGTTTATCGTGCCTACTAGGTCAATAGGAGCATGTGTGTGGAGTTTACTCAGGTTGCAGCTAGATTGGAGAGCAACAAGATAAATGGATTTGCAAGGTTTGCCCCCACCTCTCTTGCTCTCTGGTAAAGAAACCAGAATGCTCTTGCTTTAGCGAGTTCTCTGCCACAACCTCTTTTCTACCCTGCCTGGCACCTAAGGCAGCCTCTAGATCATGTCCCTAGAGCTTGGGCCTCTTACATTACCTGCTTTGCCAAGGTGTTGGTGCATACACTGTTTGAGCTGTAGGCTGGTGAATCCTGCCATTCTTGAGTCCCGGTTCCCATCAGGGCGTGTCTGGCATAGTCCCAGCAAACTATTGCTGACCCTCCTTGATGTCTGTGGACTGCAGACAGACTTTGCCTGCCTTGCCTGAGGGAAGACTGTTGTTCGATTCCTTGACCTTGAACTTGGAAGCCCACGTGACTTGAACGGCTTCCAATATACTAACTGCTTCATGAATGTGAGTGGAACTGAGCCCTCTGTACTACTGTGTGGACTAAGTAGCTGTTATATGTTTTCTTGATATACAATTCTATGTGTATATATGTCTATATACACATACATGTAATATATATCATACATGTAATATATGTGTGTATATATATGTGTCGGGCAGGGTTCTCTTAGAGAAATAAAACCAGGACACTAGTAATGCTCGTTATATATTTATATAGAGAAAAGGGTATAGAAGATAAGAAAGAAAGAGTTAACTATCTATAAAACAGTACAAATTGTTTGGTGCAACTAATTTGTGTGAGACAGCTAGAAGACCAGCAGTCCTTCAAGTCTTAAGGGTCGCTGAGTAGTCCTCTGTAGAGCAATCCAGGCTATCTGGTCACAGGCAGCAAACAGAAGAGCAGGTCACCAACAGTCAGGCAGATGACAGAGTCTGACAGTCCCCAGCTCAAGAGATGTATATTTCAGGAGTGTGGTGAAGCAGGGCTTAAAGGAACCTCAACTCACAGCTACACAGTCCATGATTAGGTGTCCCACGGGTAGTGTTGCTTGGAGGTCGAGGCACAGGCTGAACAAGGCAGCTGTCTGGTCTGAAGATCCGAAAGCAAGAGAGCAAGGATGGAGCTTGCCAAGATTTTTTTTATCTCCACCCCTCAATTGATCGCGTGTGTTCATAGGCCATGTCGTCACAACAGACCTACCTATCATCTTTGGCCATGTTGCCACCACAGACTTACCTATAGCAATATATATCATTAATGTCCTCGATTTGTTTCTCTAGAGAACCCTGCCTAACCCAGTATGGTATACACAAATCTCTGTAGCTGCATTTGATCCTGAGTCTGAATGAAACTCATCAACTTTCTTCTTAATTACCCATGGTAGATTAATTTTATCTAGCATTTACTTTGTCCTTCTTGATGGAGGACCCCAACTTGACTAGGTAGAAAGCATAACTAAGTTAATATAAGATTTACTATGTCACTTGGTAATGGTTTGCTTTAACAATGACCATTTGATCCACTGTGCCTAAAGTTTTGGGGTAAAGGGGCAAAAATATTACAAATGGTTCATTTACTAGTGATTATAAGAAAAATTTTTCCTCATCTGCTTCTTAAAAATTTACCTCTTGTGGAATCAAGCCACATAAGGATTTTAACTGCTTTATATTCAGATAAACACAGTAACAGTCATTTAATAATGTCATTTCACTTTTGTCAGACTACCAGATTCTGAACATTAAATGTTTCTTTGACTCCTGAATTTATTCTATCAATTCATCCTGTTGCCTTTGCATTCAAAATATATTCAGAATATGATTACTTCTAAATACTTCTGGAGTTCATCATAGTTCTAAGCAAATCTCTCATAATCAAAGTAGCATTTAATTCTATTCTCACTACTAAGTAAAGTCAACTTTAAGAAGGCATATACTTGAAAAATATTTATGAAATTATAAAATAGAAAATATTTTATGGAATTATAAAATTAAAATAATTGGAAAACAGATAATATATGCATTAGCAATAAAAATAATTGTCATGACCTACATTTGAAAATGTGTAATGATTCAAAGTGAAATGGAATAGCAGAACACTTCTAGTATTAATAGGAATGTGAAATACATGGAGTATAGAAGAAGAAAAAGAGAACGTTTTCAAAAATGAAATGTGATCTATGGAGATATATGTAGACATTATTGTGATTCAGTGTAAAGGTATTCTTCACTTTGAAGCAGGAAGGAAAAAAAAGAGGTCTGTGTTAGTCCGGGTAGAATAGATGAACAAATTTCATAGACATGCATATGGATATAAGGAAAGGGTTTATATACAAAAGGAATGGGACATGGAGAAAGCATCCCAACCCAGTCCAGTTCAAAATCATAAGTCTGAAATTACCCCATAAGTCCGAAATCAGTCTATAAAGTCTTCTTCCAACTCATGAAGTCACAGGTCAGTGGGTGCAGAATCCCGGTGCTGACAGGGCACCTCACCTCCAGAGCTCAGGATCCATCAGCAGCAGAAGCAACTCATCCTTGGCAGAGGTCTCCATTTGGCCAACCCAGCTTTAGAGGTCTGGCTCCATCAGGGCAAAGCTTTGTGGTCTCTCCACCGGCTCCTCCAGCTTCTCCAACGCTGCCTGCTTGTCTTGTCTGTGAGTAATCATCTCTCAAACTAACTTCCAACAACTGGGGAAGATAACTTCTCATCTTCAAGAAGGAAATAATGCGAGATTTCCCAAGAGTCTCAAGTGAAAGCCATGCCCACATAGAAGCCTCATCGGCTACTCAATGGCTGCTATCTCCAGATTAACAGGCTAGACTCCACCCCTACATTTCAATTATAAAATTAACATAAGCACATGTCTGCCACAAGATCTAACTGCCATGAAATACAAGCAGAAGGCAATGGGCACTGCATTCTACTTCAAAACAGACATATCAAGATATATCCTACATTGTCTCTTTGAAAAAAAAATAGGACATAACCCTAGAAGGAAGACTAATTAATTTTACTATTATGCTATTTCATTTACAGAACCCTAGTGAATGGGCTGAGCCCCGGTGGCGTAAGTGGTTGAGTGCAGAATTGCAGCCCTTCGGCTTGGCATTTCAAATCCAGTGGCAGCTCTGGGGAGCAGCACTGGGTAGCGCCCACAACCACCAGAGGCAGTGATGCCTCCAAAACAAACAAACAACCACCACAACAACAAAAGAGAACCCTAGAGAAATAGGTGAAGAAACTAAAGACTTAAATCAGCTTATTGATTATATCTGTTACCAAGTTTTATTTTCAATTACTGGTCGAGTTGACTAGAGAAATCAAGTTAGGACACTCATATATAGGCAAGAAAGAGCTTTATATCATAAAGTAATTATACATTAAGAAAAAATTCCAGCTAACATCAGATCAAGTCCATAAGTCCAAGATTAGTCAACATGTCTCATACTAATCTGTAAATTCTCTTTAGACTTATGCAAAGCATGCAGTGGTACTGAATGCAGGAAATCACAGGTCAGGGGCTTGAAAGTCTTGTGGATCCAGGGGTGGTGGAAGAATCTCAATACAGGTGTGGGTATCTGAGTGGCACTTCCAGCTCCAGGGTTCCCCTGCAAGTGATCACCCTTCTGCAAAGAAGGGTTTGGCATGGTCAGGGAGTGGCGATTCTGTGATACAAATGCCCCCAGTGGGGTTTGCCCCACACAAAGCGCTTCCACTGGGACAAGGAAAGAAGCAGGGGTGGCCCCAGGAAAGACGGTGACTGTTTGCATTCGAGCCCCTAGAGGCGCCCCCCTAGGGCAAGGAGGGCAGCTGGACTGCATTCTGGAGAGGCGGTGTTGGCCTCCACTGGTTCCCTGCCCAGTTTTCCTCTTCAGACTAATTAAGATTAGTGGCACCCTGGAAGTGGAGTTGTAGGGATCCAGGGTTCCCCGGCCAAGTCATTCCCCTTGGGTAAAGATGGATTTGGGGTACCGGAGCAGTGACGGTGTTGGCCTTCAGGTTTTCTTGGACCCCGGAGACCCTTTCAAAAAATGGGGTTCAGTGGTCACCCGGCGAAAAGCAGTGGAGGAATGCCGGCCACAGCGGTGTGCTAACCGTTCAGCAGGCAGGGTAGCAGGGGTGCTACTGGCAGAGGGGATGTTAACCTTTAGGAATCCCCCATCTCGGGATTCTCCTTAGACAAAGAGGGGTTTGTGGTACCTCGGGAGTGTGGATGTTCAGATCTAGCAGCCCCCCGTCAAGCAATCCCCCTTGGGCAAAAGGGTTTTTGGGTAACACTGAATTGGGGGTGTTTGGACCTACAGACCCTCAACAGGCCATTCTCCTTGGACTAATAGGATTTCGGGGTGCCTCGGGAGTGGGAATACTGTGTTCCAGGATTCATTCCAGGGTGTCATTCATTCTTGACACCCTTTGGGCAAAGAAGTAGTTTGCTGTACCCTGGGAGTGTGTGTGATGGGATCCAGGGGTCCCAGGTCTAACAATCTCCCTTGGGCAAAGAGGGCTTTGGAGCAGCCTAGATGTGGGGCTGTTGGGATCTACGGGTCCCCCGCCAAGCCATTCCCCTTGGCCAAATAGGGTTTGGGGTGCCCCGGGAGTAGGAGATACTGTGATCCAGAATTTGCCCAATAGTTGACCCCTCTTGTGTCAACAGGGGTTTGAAATTCCCTGGGAGCATTGGTGATGTGATCCAGGAATCTCCCTGTCAAGGGATCCCCCTTGGACAAAGAGGGTTATAGGGTAACCCAGATGTAGGGGTGTAGGAGCTAGAGGTTCCCCGCCAAACCTTAAGCCTTGCACAAATAGGGTTTCAGGGTGCCCTGGGAGTGGGAGTACTATGATTCAGGGTTTGGCCATCAATTGATCCCCTTTGTATAAATAGGGGTTTGGGTGCCCCGGGAGTGTGTGTGATGGGATACAGGATTCCCAGGTCCAGCGATCCACCTTGGGAAAAGTGGGTTTTGGGGTCACCCAGATGTTGAGGATTCCCCATCATGACATTTTTTTTCTGAACAGAGATAAACGGGCTCCAGGGGTCCTCTTCCAACACATTTTTTCTAGACAGAGATTGGAGGTGCCCCTGTAGTCCGGGTGATGGGCTTCAGGGGTCCTCCACCAACACATTTCTCCTAGAAAGACTTGGAGGGGACGCAAGGAGTCCAGATGACTGCTCCAGGTGTTCTCTGCCCACATAGTTTTCTTGAACAGAAATGGGAGGGGTGGGGGGGCAAGAGTCGAAGTGATGCGCTCCAGGGGTCCTATGCCAAGAATTATATAGGGAGACATGGATTCAAAGGTGTTTCAATGCGTGAATGTAACAATGGTCAGTTTCCTAGATGTAAATAATATAATGAAACTTTAATTTATTAAACATCAGATTAATTGCTCATATTTGACTCTGTATAATGGAGAGGAACACTGCCAGCTCCTGTGTCATCCTCATACTTGTTCTAGTGCATGGACTCATTGATGGTGCTACTGCATCTATGCATCTTGTTGAATGCTGTTCCCTCTTGGCTTCTCCACAACACTACCAACCATGATGCTGTTCTTCAGAGACTGCCTTTTCATGACAACATCTTCAAACTATGTGAGATGAAGTCTCACCCTCCTTGTTTTTAAGGAGCTTTCTGGCTGCCCTTCTTCCATGACAGATTTCATTTGTTCTTTTGTAGTTGGGGTACTTTCAATATTATGCTATCAACTAATAAGCTATTCTCCAATCCTATCATTCTTTTGACAAGAATCCAATTATTCTGATTACTTATTCAGCATACAGTTGAAGAAGTATGGTGAGAAGACACAACGCTGACACACACCTTTCCAGATTTTCAAATATATAATATTCCCTTGCTTTGTTTGTATAACTGCTCCTTAATCCACATACAGGTTCCCAACAGCACAGTATTTATTCTGGGATTCCCATTCTTTTCAATGATATCTATAGTTTGCTATACTCCCATGTATTTGCATAGTCAAATAACTTAACACAGCCCTCTCCGTCTCCCCCCCCCCAAAAAAAAAGTCATCAGATCACTGGTATTTGCTATTATCTCTTCTCATTCAAGATCCATTTGAATTCACCAATCATATAGCTTGCTCCATGTCCTTTTCTGAAACCGGCTTGGATCTTTGATATTTCCCTCTCTACGCACTTGTGTAACCAATATTGAATGATTTTAAGAACTTATTGTAAGAGATATTCATATCATTGTTCTATAATCTGGGCATTAGATTGGGTTACTGTTCTTTGGAATTGGTACAAATAAGCATCTCTTGGAGTTAGTTGACCAAGTAGCTGCTTGGTAAATTTCCTGGCATTGACAAGTGAGTGTTTCTCGTACTTCATCAGCTTGCTGAAACATTTTAATCAGCCGTCTGCCAATTCCTAGGTTTTTGTGCTTGGCCAATGATTTCAGTGCAGCTTGAACTTCTTCCTTCAGTACCATTGGTCCTTTTTATATGTTAACTCTAGAAATTGTTGAATGTGGACTAATTGGTTTGCGTACAATGATTCTGTGTATTCTTTACATCTTCTTTGATGCTTCCTTTGTCATTAAATATTTTGCACATAGAATCGTTCAATATTGCAAATCTCAGCTTGAATTTCTTTCTTGACTCTCAGTTTAAGACAGGCTTAGCATTTTTTTGTGCATTTCTAACTCTGGGTCTTTGTATATTTCATTATAATATTACACTGTCTTCTGGAGTTGCCCTTTCAAATTTGTTATTCAGCCCTTTTACTTTTCTTAAATAAGTTTTTGTCAACTAGTGCTTCTTACAGCATACAAGAGAATATTCTTCAGTCAAAAGCAAAAATATCCCATCTCTGGTATAAGATTACAATGTGGAATATTGATTATAATATATAATATTGCTCAAAATAATATGCTAAATTCATGCAGAAATCACAGTATAATTCCAAGGCATGATGTGCATAGAGATAAAACATTATCAATTGTTACTAGGGAATGTGAAAAAATAGAAACGGGGAGTTATTGTTTAAAGATTGCTAAATTTCTGTTTAAAGTGATAATTTTTTTTAAAGAATTGATGCCAATGAATTCACATGATGGTGAATTTCCAGACTGATATTGAACTGTACATTTAAAGTAATAGAAATAGAAAATCCTATTTAGCTTATTCTTTGTAATCACAACAATTTGGAACCATTATTTTGCTTGCTCATTCTTAAGGGTCCAGTAAAAAATGTATCAGATCTCCAAAGCTGGGAAGTAATCCTGGTGGTGCTGGTGGTTCTGTGGATTAAGGACTGGGTTGTGGGCTACAATACCAAAGTTCAAACCCACTAGCAGCTTGGCAGGAGGAATCTAGTGCTCTCGTCTCATGTAGATACTTGTAGTCTTGGGAGCGCTAGAGAGCAATTTGACTCTATTCTACATAGGAACCCTATTAACTCACTGCCACCGAGTTGATGCCAACTGTGTGACCCTATAGCAGAGAGCACAACTGCCTCTGTGGATTCCAAGGCTGGAGTTCTTTAAGGGATTAGAAAGCGTTTTCTTTCTTGGAATAATCAATGGCTTCTAATTGCTAACCTGTGATTGCCAGCCCAACTTGTAACCACTGCATCCCCGGTGCTCATTGGGAGCACTATGGGTTATAATCAGCTCAATGACATTATTATTACTTTGGAAATGGATTTTATTACTACTACCTATGTGTGGCCTTGACATAATATACCTACCCACAACATTAAGGGATACATTAATTCAAGAGTGAGAGATGATATTTTTCTCTCATTTTGGATAAGAAGAATGTCAGGTTTTAGAGAAATAAAATTTTCCACTGTTAGTCAGAAGGTTAGTTGTTCAAACACACCAGTTGCTCCACAGGAGAAAATATAATTCTCAAGTCGCATAATGATTTAGACCCTTGATAGCTGTGGTACCTACATAATCTGGTGTCAATTTGAGAATTGAGTATAGGGATAGTGTCTGGCCTGTCAATAAAGAAATAACCAATAGGCCTCTGTGTTGGGCCTCTGTGGGCATGGTCTTTTCCTGAGAATTCTGGGAAATCCTGTGTCACCTCCTTGGAGATGAGAGACACCACTCTTTGCTCACTGGGAGACATTGCAACTGACAAGACAGATGGAACTACACTAAGGACCTAAGCTGGAGTAGCCACGTGGACCTATCTTGATGCAAACTCTGAAGCTGGAGAAATCATGAAGAGACCCCAGCCAGCACTGAGATGCTTATAGAACCACTGGATACAAAGACTTTCTACTCACTTGTCTGTGGCCATCTTCCATTTGACATCATTGCTTGTGTTTTTTGAGTCTGAAGAGGACTTTATAGATCTGTATCACACATATAGGCTAATATCAAACTTATGGGCTTAGTTTGGACTAACTGGACTAGGTCGAACTGGACCTCGGTTGGAATGCTTTCTAAAGTGCAATTACTCTTCATATAAAAGTCTCTCTCTTCTCCATATGTCAGTTTCAATAGATTTACTTCTCTAATCTATCTGGACTAACATGGTACACCTGTATAAGTTCACTATGAGTTGAAACCCAAGTGACAGGTGCATTTGGGAATGACCAATGATTATGTGTTTGTAAGTCACCTTATGTCTTATATTGTGAGATATAGTTTCATATCTTCTGCCCAATTTTGATTGAATTGTTGTCTTTTTTGTTATTTGCGTGTTGGAATTTTACATATGTGCCAGCGAGTTACCTTTATTATAAATGTTTTTGTCATTTTCTCCCCTCTGTTTGTATGCCCCCTCTTTACTCCTTTGATTCAGTTTATTGGTGAGAATGCATATGTGATTTTAGGAAGTCACAGTTATGTAATTTTGTTTCTACGGTGATTTAACTCACTTCTTGCTTCTCAATCCTGAAAAAAATTTATTCAGCATATGCACTTACATAAATCAAGGTAAGTTTTATGAGGGAAAGGGACATTTTGGGTCACAAAGTCTCAGGTAGGACATGTCATTGCTGGAAAGCATGCAAGGGCTGTGAGAATGGCCATTAAGAGGAATTTCCAGAACCAAAATTGGAATCCTAGAACCACAGAAGAAGAGACAGTGAGCACTGAGAGGGTGCTGCATACCTGGCAGAGAGAGCCCACCCTCTGACCTGACAAGAGAGAGACATGAGAAAGGCAGGGGCAAGCTGCTCTCAGTCTGTGCTATATATCCCCTTCTATACCCTGTGGGAACTGGGGGGCATGGTTAGGGTATTGGTTGATATTAGTGGCTGAATTCAGGGCACCTGTGACATGCTCTCCCTGGTACCTAGAGATCAAGGCTAGGCTGCCCTTTACCTGGGCCTCAAAGACCTGTGATTTTGGTCTGAGCATGCCGACCTTTGCAAAGTACATAGGTGTCAACTGGTCATCCCTGGTTTCTTGGTGTATGTGAGTGTCCTTGTGCCAGCACCAGGCAGGTCTGGCTACTCTGACTGAATCTAGGTTATGAACTTTAGAAATAGGAGGTATCTTGATCTGGACTTCAGTTAGGATTCAGCGACTCAGGTCCACTTTTTTGTTATAGGTATACTGAGGGAGAAGAGGGAGAAGAAGTGGTGTTGTGAGGAATCTAGCAGAAGTTGTAGCAGAAAGAGGCAGTTGAGACATGCCCCTCCCCTCCCCCCTGCCCTCCACATGCCTCTCCAGAAAAAAAAAAGAAGGTAAAGGGAATATAGAAGATAAATTTCCTCATCACTGGAAGAGATTGGAGATAGTGAAATTGCTTTATAGAGAAATATATCCATACTACTCCCACAAGGACTGAAAAGACCTTTGTGTTTGGGATCTGAAACGAGGGCACAGCATGAAGTCTGGAGCCCAGGGATGCACATACCTTGAAGTAGGAGGTAAACTACTGAGGACCAGTTAATAGCAGGAGACCAAACAGAAACCCAGTCATAATGTGAGATCCATTTTTAGCAGAATAAAAAGTTCAGCCCTACACTTTATGGACATCTTGTGTTGGAGAAGAGAAACATTTTACTACTAGATTACATTGTCTAACTTCATTGACAATCATTGGTCTACTCGGCAAGGGATGACAGATTTAAGAGAAAGGGTATGGCATTCATGGTTGAAAAGAACATTTCATATTCATCTTTAGGTAGAACATTGTTAATGATGGGATAGAATGCATGTTGACATTTGGTACCATTGATTTGGTTCTGACTCATAGACACACTAGGTACAACATTATGAAGCACTGCTCAGTCCTACACCATTCTCAAAGCTGTCCATATATTTGAACTCATTGTTATAGGGACTGTGTCAATCCATCTTTCCAAGACTTTCTCTTTTTAGCTCGGCCTATACTCTGCAGGATGTCCTCTAGCTATTGGTAATTCTTTACATGTCCAAAGGATGGGAGGTGATGTCTCAATATTATTGCCTTGGAGGAGTTTTCTGACTCTCCTTTATGCAAGACCAGTTTGTTTTTTTGGGTTTTTTTTGGCAGCCCACAGTCAAGAATTATTATTAAAATGCATCTAACCATCTTTGGTCTATTTGATGTCCAAATGGGCCCTTTGCTCTTTCCCCTCACCCCTACACTATCCCCTTGACTAAATTCAATCCTTTCATTCAAAATGTTTTTATGATTTTAATCTGAATATTCTAATCTGTAATCTTTCTTGAAAGTGGGGCAAGAGCTAAAGAATTTCCAGATGTTGATGAAATCACATTTCCACATAATATCAGATATCTTTCATACATATAAATGAAAATACATTGACTCTAATTTTATCTGGTATACTGTATGTGTTAGTCTGTGTAGACTAGAGGAACATATTCAAGGACATGCACATAAATATAAGGAAAAGGTTTATATACATGAGGAACAAGACATTCAGCCCAGTCTAGTCAAAAGTCTTAAGTCTGATATTAACCCATATGCCCGAAATCATTCTGTAAAGTCTCCTTCCAACTCACGAAGTCACAGGTCAGTGGGTGCAGAGTCCCAGCGCTGGCAGGGGTCTCCCCTTGGCTCCTCAGTTCCAGGGCTCAGGTCTATCAACAGCATGCCGCTCCAGCTTCAGAGGTCTGGCTCCATCAGGGCAAAGCCATGTGGCCTATCTTTCAGCTCCTCCAGTTTCTCAGATGCTGCCATCTTGTCTTGTCTGTGATCCATCGTCTCTGAAATTAACTCCCATGGTAATGTTGTGGATGCTATTACCTTTGCCACTTTACAGCATAGATTAACATCAACGTCTCTAGTAATGGTGGCATGAGTGATCATCTCTTCAGGGGTAGAAGGAACATTATCAGTGCCATTAGACCTAATCGGGCTGGAAAACAAATTTAGGAAGCCCATATTTATTATATTGTTTCTCTAGAACCACTCCTGGTAACCAGTTGTGTTAGAGAGAGAGCTACCCAAGGTAGCAGCAACATGCTGCTCTGATCACTAGAGAACAAGAGAGATGGGGGTGGACTTTGCTGAGCCATTTATCACTTTGCCCTCCAATCAAACTGTGTTGGATTAATTTCTTTTCAAATGTTTCTGTTGGGCAGTTTGGCACAATCACTGTAAGAAGGACATATTAAACAGACCAGAAAGAAGAAAGAGATTAACATGAATGTCAGAAGAGATCTGAAACCAGCGTTAGCTACTCTCAGGTAAAAGGAGCTAAGGCAAATGATATAGATGACAAAGAACAGAACAAGAAATGTCAAATTGCATCTCTAGAAGATATTATAGTCAAAAACAAAGAATATGATCAATATATCTCAAGGTATAAGAATTAAAGAAAAACTCATGCATTTAAGCATGGTACCAAGTGAAAGTTCTATGGGAAAGTATTGAATGATACAGAAAGCATAAGAAAAATTTGGAGGAAATATACTGAATCCCTGTGCAAAAAAAAATGAATTAGTCAATGTCCAAATATTGTAAGAGCCAGCATGGTCAAGAACTAGTGGTTTGAAAAAAATAAAAACAAGCTGCAATGAAGACTTCCAAAATTGATAGAATATCAAAAGAAATGTTTCAACAGGCTGCTGAAGCCCTTGACATTGCCAAAAATTTGAAATACAGTTACCTAAATAATTGACTAGAAAAGATCTATATTTTTTCTGTTACAAAGAAAGATGACCCAACCTAACCCAGGCATGCATATGGCACCCAAATCAAAAGAAAAGGAAAAGAACAAAATATATAAAGATGAGGGTAGTAGGGAAGCAGGACACTATCCCACCCACAGGGTTGATATTGTTAATGTCTTCACAAGAAAGGGGAGTGGAACCAGACATTATCGTCTGGTAATGTCTTGACGGCATCATACCTGCACAGAGTTAACAAACTTTTAGAAAGTAGTCCTTCCAGTTATGCTAACTGAACTCCCCATCCCCACCCCCAGAAGAATGTATAGCAGAGGGCAGCACTACAGATAGAGTTCAGGTGGAATACCAGATTACATGGTAGCAAACTAAGAGAAAAAGAGAGAAAGAGTGGGGTGAATCCTGACCCACCAAGCCTTCAGGACAACATCCCTGCTCAGAGCACACAGAGGACCATAGGACTGAGCCCACCAGGAGACACCACGACATCCCCACACTATCCTATAGTACTATAGGGGACAGCTCTGGAGACACAGTGCAGAAATTGAGCTTGGTTGCATCCCACCTCATCAGGGTGATACATGAAGGGAACACAAAGCAACCAAGTCTCTAAGGAATATCCAAAAATAGACTTCTGCTTGGGAGTGGTGATGGGAAGGCTTGGCAGCTGATCAGAAAGCATTCATAAGGATCATAAGACAAAACCGGAACTATTGATGGGCTTTTTTCTTTTCTTTTTCTTTTTTTTAAATGTCTCTGCATATAAAATAGACAGGGTTAAAAATTCTGAGTCAGAAGCTACAGGACCACAGTTCCAGGGTGAAAGAGGAGAAGAGGGGGCAGGGGAAAAGGAATGGGGAACTAACAAACTCAGGGGCAGGGGAACAACAAGGGATCTAAAACAGATAGTGATGGGGATATAGAATGCCTGTGGGATTTGATCAAGTGCAATTTAACCAAGAGGACTTACTGAGCGATGAATAAGATCCATTGGACACAAAGAAATAAAAAAAAAACAGAAGTGGTGCTTAGCCTATGGGTCACAATACCTTTGGGGGTCAAATGATCCATTCACAGGGGTTGCCCAATTCATAATAGTAGCAAAATTATGAAGTAGCAATGAAAATAATTTTATGGTTGGGGGGGGTGTCACCACAATCTGAGGAATAGAATTAAAGGTTCATGGCTTTAGAACAGTTGAGAACTACTGAAATAGAGGAAAGAACTAGGAGGTAAAAACAAGTCATTGAGGTGTAAATATAGACATAGATATGTAAAATATTAATATGTAATGATAGGGATTTAGGTCTACATACATATATTTGTATGTTAAATATTAAGATAGGAGACACATTGGACTTCTACTCAAACCCTCTGAATGCAAGAACATTTTTTCTAATAACTTGTTATTCTGTGATGCTAACCTTTTCAACCTGATTACTAAATACAAAATGACTTCATAAGCAAATATGGTGAAGAAAGTCAGTGGTGGCTGGTTATTAACATACTGGTTATTATGATATAATAATAATCATATTATAAAACATGATTTACCTGCCCGAGGAATACATTTTATCTTTGAGATCCTTGGTGGTTGTGATAGTTTGACTGCTCTATAATACACTTTATTTTACTTTTGCAATGACTGCTATCATATAAATCAATACATGTTTCAATAGGACATACTAATTTAATGTTTCAAAAGAGATTTCTTTATACTCAAAAGGACAACAATAACAAATTTAAATAATAAATGAGAGCTAGAAGTGAGTTTACTATAATTTACAAGTTATTATGAAACATGTATAATGTAATTATGTTAGGACTAAAGATGATCAAGTCCCTGAGAAATCTCCACCAAAAAAAAAAAAGAAAAAAAGAGAGAAATAAACAGAGAAATACAAGTGAGAAAGGCGGTGTTAGGCCACTGCATCTTTAAACTGATATCACGTGATGAAGTAGATGCTGTAAGAGTTTCTGTTTTACACTTAATTATCCCCAGTAGCACTACCAGAGTAATCTAATTGTACAGATTTTGTAACTCTAAATTCATGGAAAATAAAATTCCCACTGCTCACGTGAATAGCTCATTTTGAAAGATAGGCTGCCATTCTCACTAGTACTGTGAAAGATCATTCTTCCAACTTCTATCAGGCTGCAAAATAGGGAGAGTTGGTCAATATATGCATATAACTTACTTTTGTAAGATCAGTCACACTCCTTAATTGGATTAAATATCTCATATGGTTTCAGAATTTCCTAATAGCACATTTGAATGCCTTTACCAAGTTGGTTATTTTGGTGGAAGAAAATTTTACACCACCACCTAATATTACTACTTAATAAAGTTTTATTAATATCTACCAAATTATTATTCCTTAAAATAATTTTGAATATGCACAAATATTTAAGTAAATGAAAGCCATATAGTACTAAATTAGTTACACTCGATGTGTACATTTTGATGGTTGGACAGATATTAAGGTATAACTAGAACATACTTATTTTTCTTTAAATCATTTTATGAATAACAATATAGAAAAACACTTGTCAATATTTTCTTTTGATTATTTTAAGTGGATGCACATATTTTAGATGCAATTTATTACAATAAAAGGGCAAGTGAGTTCTGTGAAGTCATAACCATTAAATTTTTTTGACTTCTTATATTACTGATTTCAAGTAATAATTACATTTTCCATTCTCATTACTTTTATGTTTTCCTCCATTTTACACCACGGTGAAAATATTTGATGCAAAAATAATAGGTAAACCATGGCTCTCTCCTGTATTATGAAGGGGTATGTATAGAACTTTTCTTTTTATTATCTATCAAGAATTCCTTCAGATTTTATGTGTCTAGATGGATAAATGCTCTAAAATCAAATATATGCCTTGATTTTGTTTTTCAGAGAGAATGCTAGAGTAGAGAGAATAAATTTATTTGAATTAGTATCAAGAATATGCATCATTGTATGTTTAGTTATTTATTTAATATGATTATCTATTAAATTTAGTCCATTTAATTCTGGCAGCCTAAATGTAAATAGAGACTTAATAGATTATATAATTGTCACTATCAGTTAAAGTAGTTTATATGAATTGATTTAGGGAGTAATTTCTTACTATAACTACATTATAAATACATTTTCTCAATGGCTATTTTCATGCATTTAAGACATATCTTGATGGTTAAAGGAATATATCAATACAAAAATTACTAATTATTGTTAAATATAGTTAATTAATTATTAACATTTAGTGTGTATGCCAACACAAGGACAAAATTTGGAAATCATTTTGTGAGTGGTTATTAAGTATATAACAAATAACTAAAGTAAAACATAAACATAAATAATTCACCCATTATTTGGAATACAATGTAATTAATGTAAGACATTACATCTGTAACAAATGTAATTAATGATGCTGACACCCTTGAAATTGCCATGTAAATTCCCAATAATAACCACATGCTATCTTTTAATATTTATTTTCATAATTTATAAACTAAAACTTGATAATACTCATTATTAGCTCAATAAATGTATTTAAATAATAATTAGGCTCACACTGTTAAGTTCATTTCTAGCACATTATCAGAAGGTTCATTCACTAGAAAATAACATCCCATACAGTAGAAAACCATTAACAATAAGAATGATAAAAACACACACAATGAGATGATTGCTCACAATAGCCTTAACAATGACTCAATTATACTAACAGTTATGGAAATGTCATTTGTACTCAAGCAATGTTTTTATCCTTTAAGGTCACTATTAATTGGAGTTAACCCACTGATAATTAATATGAACACATTCATTAAACATCTTTCTAGGCGCTAAGGATGCATGTTAATGTATAGTGTTTATGTTTTATCAAAGTTGAGAATGTCTTACAAAGTTTTCCTTCGTAGTGAACTTACGCCATGAATATGTTACAGTTCTGTCAAAATCTGCTTCTATTGACTTGTGGTAAGATATTGCCCTAGTACATGACTTTAAAATAAATTTAATTTTGAAATAAGTAGGGAGCATATTCATTATAGTTAGATGAAGCCCCATGTATAAATGCTATAAAATGCTACATTCTGTATTTCTCTTTCTTCCTTTTTACTTCTAGCTTTGAAGTATACTCATAAAAATGACACTTTGACATTCCAATTGTGGCATTTATTATATATTTCCCATAGCTCTTCTCTTTCTTACATGAATCAAATATATATGATATCTATGTGAATGAACATTTCTAAATTTAGAGCCCAGTTTCATCAGTCTTTTCCCAGTGTTCAGGTACACAGCTGGATATTTCAGTCATTTCTCTATCTCTAAATCACTTCATATAAACTGCTAGTTCCAAGGTATCAGCATCAGTTATCTTTCATTCCTTGAAGATAACATTGGGGAGAATGAAATAAAATGGAGACTCTAACCCCTTTTTCTTTCATCTCATTCTTTTTTGAGACAAGGGTGATCACTAATGCAAATTCTCCATTGAACATTACAGATTGAATTTAGCACAAATATATGTCTCAGATCACAAACATCACCATCTTCTATAAATTCTCTGCCACAAGATTGCATGTAGTCTTTATTTTGCAGCATGTTAGTTTATTTGAGCTTACTTTTTTAACATGGCTTCCAAGAGAATGCATCTGCTATTTGGAGTTGAGCAGTATGAACATGAACAATTGTTCTAGAAAATTGAACCACAATAGCATTGCTGCATTTCATTCTTTGTTTGTTTGCATTTCCTGATTTGGGTGCCAATGCATCCTTTTACCACCAATCATCTGAGTTTGTTTTAATGTGGTGGTATGCATGTTCCTGAAATGCTGGAAGCTATGTCCAAGAACAGAGGATTGCTGAGAAGTCAAACTCATCTATCTTGGAAGAAGTATGGCCAGAGTGCTCTTTATAGCCAAGATGTCATCTTATATATCTTGGTCATGTCAGCAAATAACAATCCCTGGACAAGGACATCGTGTTTGGTAAAGAAAAGGGGCAACAAATCATAAGAATGTGTTCAGTGAGCTGAGTTGACACCATTACCACAACAATTGACTAAAGCCTAAGAGCAGTTGTGAGAATAGTACTGAGTTGAACAGTGTTCTCTTGTGTTGTGCGTAAGGTTGTTGTGGTTCAGCATCAACTTGATGACAACAAAACCCAACAAGTCCCTGACATTTCAAATACCACCAAGGCAATGTATGGTGGCTACATTTCAGCAGACCTTCTGTATTGAGAGATGAAGAAAGAATAACCAAGCAATGCACTTTTTAAAACACACACACACACACACACACAAGCAGTGAAAATCTTAAGGATAGGAGTGTAAAATAAAAGCAAAAGCAAATAGCAAAAACAAAAGCAAAATAAACAAGCAAATAAAAAAATCTAAGCAGACTATTTGAAAAGGTAGCTCAAGAAAACTGAATAGCATTTCTCTGAGATGGACCAAGGCCCAGAATAAAAAAAAAAATGCAATTATACCACCAATTGCTCATATGTAAATTTAATTAGAAGCTCAACAAAATTAAAACAAATCTATATGATCCAAAGTAAAATCCATAGTTTATCTCCTCTGAATTCACTTATCATTGTAATAACTTATTTGAACCTTGAACACTAATAAATGAAGATCGTGGGTGTGGTGGGGTGGTATACTCCCTTAACTAGTTTAACAGTTTGGAAAACCACAAAGGACAGTTATATCCATCCTACCAAATCACTTTGACTTGGAATTGACTCAATGATGGAGGGGCTTATTTTATTATTACTTACTCAAAAATAATACATGTGAATGAACTAAGAAAAAGATGCTTAAATAGATATGAAAAAAGACAAAATAAGTGCTAGAATACAGTGAAGCTTGTTCAAAATGGAATAGCAAAAACAAAATAAGTAAAAGAGCAGGAAAGACTATTGAAAAAGGTAGTTCAAGAGGTAATCTTTCTATGGAATGTAGCAGAGGCCCAGAGTTATAAAAACCAAAAGTGAACATCACATGCATCATTTCTCAAGCAGAAAGGGAAAAACCTGTGCCTTGAATCACAATATTGAAAGATAAGATAGTTTCTCGAGTTACATGCATGTGATCATCAATGACAACAATTTGAACCTACCAACTATTTCTTGGAAGAAAGATGAGACTTTTTGTTCCTGTAAATATTCACACTCTCAGAGACCTTAATAGAGGATAATTATGAGTTGAAATCAACTTAATGGTGGTGTGATAGGCATTTTGTGCCAACATGACACCCATAAGAAGATAAGGTTGGTTGTTAGCCTGTCAATCAGGCCAAAGCTTGATTGATGATACTTTGGAGATAAATGTCTCTCTGGAGGCAAGTGCTACTCCCCCCCCCCCCACCTCACCTCTCTCTGCCTTCACCTTCCTGCTAGTTCTCACTGAGGGTGGCTAGAATCCTGAAGATGCATCCACTGGTACTTGATCCATAAGACATTAAACCCAACACCTGGCAATATTTCTGCGTTTGGTGACATTATTTGTGACTGTGGGAGTCTAAAGTGGGACTTATCAGACTTAGGAACTTGAGTCAAGCTGGGTTGATATGTTTTTGCAAAATATAAATACTTCTTAATATAAAGCTATTGCTTATACATATATGTGTGTCACTGGATTTGTTTTTCTAGTCAATCTGGTCTAACACAGTTGGTATTTTTTTGTTGTTGTGTTGGCTCGAAGGCAAACATTAGTGACAAAAGTAGGAAACATGCAGAGAAAATAGAAGAAATAGGCACAGCTACTCTACAGAATAATTGGTCAACAGTCAACCATTTTAGGTGATCACAGATCTATGATGACATGAAAAAAATACATCCAAATTGCACTGGAAATGAAAATATGCCAGATATCCAGCTAATAATAATCAAAAATGATTCAATGAATGGCTACAACAGTGGAAGGTCTTAATTAATTATCTAAGGACATTTAGAAAATAGCTTTCCTGGAAACCAAAGGAAAAAGACACATGCATAGTTATTACAAAAAAATCAAAATGACAGCCAAACTTGCTGTCATGCAGTAAATACTCACTAATAGTGACTCCCTGTTGGATTCTGTGTCTATAATACTTTCCACAGTAGAAAGCTAAGTCTTGTTCCCTTGGAGCTGATGGTTATTTTCAACTTCCTGCCATGTGAATCGCAGCCCAACTATACCACTATACCAATATGACTCCTATTACAAAGAAAAGTAAGGCAAAAGAGTAGAGAACTTTAAAAAAACATTACTAATATAATATGCAAGGAAATTATGCTTGATATAGTTCATTTACTTTCTGGGGTGCACCCAGCCTGGACATAGACACAAGCAGGATTAACTGAAGGCCAGAGAGATAAACACTTGGTGAACCTGCCCATTCTGGTTCTAAGGTCTCTTCTCTCTGATGGTCAGACCAGGGTGCAGCTTCCTTAGACAGTTCTCTGCTTCGGTTGGCAAGGCTCATTTCCTTCAAGACAGCCCTGTGGAGAAGCCAAATAATCCTACCCTGATGCAGCCCTGGGTGCTGGAGCAGCCAAGTGGAGACCCCTGCCAGCGCTGAGATGCTTACATGCTCACTGATTTGACTTTCCTTCTTCAGTTGGCATCATTGTCTTCTGTGAGGTTAAGGAGGACTTTGTAGATCAGTGTCAGGCAAATGGGCTCATGCTGAACTTCTGGGCGGCTCTAGGTGGTGATGCTTTCTTAACGCACCCCTGCCCTTTTCATAAAACTCTCTCTTATACATGGATGAGTCTCTGTGGATTTGGCTCCCTAGGTTACCCAGACTGACACGTCAAGGATTTTGTCTTGCCCGGGTCCGCAATCAGTGCTGATGGAAACAACCATCAAGAGAACAGAAGCATATTGAGTTTGGGAAATACGCTTCACCAAATGTCTTTAAAGTTCTGAAAATCATGGATGTTCCTTTAAGGACTAAGGTAAACCTGACCTAAGCCATGGAATTTTTAACAGCCTCATATACATGAAAAATTTGAAGATGCTGGGGGGCGGGGCAGTCAATGCATTCGAACTCTGGTGTTGGGGACAAATATTTGAATTAGCATGGGCAGCTGAAAGAATGAGCAAATCTATCTTGGAACAAATAAGCATTGTTAATAGAATAGAGAGGCAGTGAAAAATAGGAAGGTCCCCTGTGAGACGGGTTGATATAGTAACAGCAACAACGGGCTGAAAGGTAAAAATCACTGTCAGCATGGCAGGGGACCAGATGTTCTTCCTGTTTTCCATAGGGTGCTATGAGTCAGAATAGATTTAACTGTTCTAAGTAAATAATCTGAGAAGCTGGGCTAGCGATCTAAAGAATAAAGCAACATGAGAATTAGAGGGAACTTCATTAATAATCTTTTATGTACAGATGCCAGGATCTCACTTGCTAAAAGTGAAGAGAATTTGATGTACTTATTGATAAAGATCAAAGGTCACTCTCCTCAATATGAATGATACCTCAACAAAAATACTTAAAAGTGCAAAACTAAGCAGTTTCATGAAAAATTGAGGAAAGAATGAAACTAGCACGATGCTATTTTAATTGGATGCAGTTACCTTCCATGGAAGCAGCAGTCATGATGTCATTCGTGTTATTATTTTGGACAAAAACCCTTCCTTTATAGAAAAAATATCCCTTCATATTATGGGGGTTCTCCTGAAATAAAGACCCTGTCAATATATTCATATGAAAGTGAACAGTTAATAAGGGAAAATAGAAAATAATAAATATATTACAACTATGCTGTTGAATGTATTGTTAATTGCTAGACGATATGTCCTGGAACTATATCATGGAAGAAGTACACCTAGAATGGTCCTTAGAATGGAAGATGGTGAGATAATTTCCCATGTAGTTAATTGGAGGCAACATCTCTAGAGAAGTGCATCTTACTTAGTAGAGAGTCAAACCTAAATAGAAAGGCTATCAATGAGATAGATTTACACAATATTGAAATAATGAGCACAGAATCAGGCAAAGTTTTCTTTGTTTTTTATTGGTGCCATTGTTTATAGTGTCAGTATGCGTTATAACTGAATGGATGAGCTCTAGCAAATTATCATTAATTGGCCTTGAATTTGTGGCTTATATTCACTTAAATATGTTGTCAAGTTTATCTTACATAATAGTGACCCTATAAGACAGAGAGGAATCACTCCATAGTGTTTTTGTGAACCTCCATGTAAGCAATCTATCTTATCGTTACCCCCCTGGGAAGCCTGTCCATTTGAACAGCTGACCTTTAGGTCGCATATGAGCATTTAACCCATGTACCCACCAACTTCGTTGAAGCTCACTTCTCCAGACCCATCGCCATCAAGTGTTTTCTGGCAGATAAGTCTCAGGTGCTGATTACGGTACAGTCAAAGGCAGACACCAGGTTGGTTAGAAAAAAAATCTAAGCTGATTTCTTCAAGTGCTTGAGAGAAAAAAGCAGTGGGGTTTTTAACCTCCCTGAACTCTTCAAAGTTTCAAGCTTGAGCTATGTTATAAGGAACTACCTTTAACTAAGGAGACAAAGGAGACGGTGCACAGAGAACATGAAGGGGTCCTTGGGGTTTGCACTCCCTAGGGTCTCAAGTTTCTTTGCTTGCCCAAAAGGCCTTGCTTTATCTAGATAGTCTAGTTTGGCCAAATTTGCTAAGCTTAAGAGGAATTTTACTGCATGGGGGAAAGAATAAGGATGGAGCAACTATAATTTGAGTGTTTCAGCAATCCAAATCCTAGAGCAGATCTCAAACCATATTTCCAGCATCTCACTAACAGCAGCCTCACTGTCTTGCCCCTTAGGGTTTCTAAGATGGTAATCTTTGCAGAAACAGACAGCCCAACCTTTCCTCTGCTCAGTGACTGCAGGTTTCAAAGCAACCCAACGTTGAGGTGAAGTCCAACGTCTACCTCTTCCCAGTTGGGGAAAGTATCCAGAGTGGCATGGACAACACAGATGTCTGCACTTTTATTGGATCATGAACTATAGTTCCCCCATTATTTTTGCCTGAGTCACTGAGGTGTGTTTGTTAGTTTTTTTGAAAAATAGAGTGCTATGCCAAATACGTTTAGACACCAAGGGCACCTAACCTGTACTCACCAGGGTTTTCTTTTTTTCTGGGGGGAGGGCATCACTGCCCTCTGGTGGTCATGGTAGTTACCCAGTGCTGCTTCTGTGAGCCGCCACTGGATTTGAACTGCCAAGCCTGCAGGTCGCAGTTCTGCACTCAACCACTTATACCCCAGGGCTCAGCCTGGTCACCAGGGTTTCTTAAATGCACTTGAAGAGATATTGTTCTGCTATAGGAGAAAGCTTTCCTTTCACTCCAAATTACAGTCCTGGACTATGCATTTGAAGTAGAAAGTGAATTTTGTTTCCAAGTTTGAGTTTAATTAAAATATCATTTTTTACATGTAAGCAGAACAACATCTTATATAATCCAGTCCACAATTTTCTTTTCTTTTCCTTTCACATTGTATCTATTCTTTAGGAATGATGGTGACAGAGGGAGAAAACAAAACAAACCCTTCTCACAGCAAAAAAACAAAATTTCATAACTGACCTCCAGAGAGGAAAATTCTATGAATGTTTTTGTCTCACACTAATTACATTGATTTGAGCTCTGTAAATCCAGATGTCTACTGTATCAGTTCATTTAACTAGACACATAACTTTGAAAGTGAAGGTTGTCATCATAATGAATGAATCATGGAACAAAATTGCCTTTAAATATTCATTCACACATTTATTTAAATTATTTATCAACCATCATGATTCCAGCACTGTGTCTATTATTTGTTACATATTCACAGATGATTCAGATTGGTTTCTTATCACATCTGGTTTATCAGTTTAATGGAGAAGATGTACAGACCAATAAGTCTAAACCAGTAA